>JAULBM010320026.1:0-13598 GCA_032357055.1 Geukensia granosissima | reverse complement strand
CCGATGTGAACTAAAAGCAGTCTTTGTTGATATCAAAACCTTTAAACTAACAACACCATAGGCTCTTCTAGGGCTTTTTTTTTATTAAATATGATTCATCGACATTCATTAAACCGGCGATCCGAAATGACAAAGGATATTTAGGGTACACATTGACCAAATCAAAAAAGTGCGATAAATCAACTTCAAAAAAGACGATTTTAAGTTTCAATTTGAGATCTTTTTTACACTCTTTTCAAAATGATACAAGTATAACTTTTATTCAGATAAATTATAAGTACATAAACTGTAATTTAACGTTTAGATCGTTAGCATCTGGTATAACCTCCGCGCTTCCGGTATAAATGTTCAACACGCCTCCTCATTCCCCTGACCAAACGCCGAATCCTATACTGTGGAAACCTATGCCATTCAGCGATAAGAGCGACCCGTAATTCATTCAGGTTTTGACATTTCGGTTGTCGCTGATTGATTTTACGATGGATAAAGTCCCATACATGTTCGATCAAATTCATGTCCAGTGACATGGAGGGCCATAGAAATATTTCAATGTACTCTGCTTCAACAAAGTCCCTTACAATCCGGACTCGATGTGGCCGAGCGTTGTTATCTTGGAACACTGGTCTGTCTGCAAGTGCATGATTCTCAAATCGAAGCAAAACATGGCTGTCCAAGATGTCATCTCGGTATTTTTGGCCACTAAGGGTACCGTCAATAACCTGTAACTGCCACCATATGCAGTAGTTCCATAAACGTTGTTGCTGTTCAGTGCTCTATTCCGTTCTCTCCAAACGCGCATTCGACCGTCCACAGGCTTCAAAAGGAACTGGCTTTCATCGGACCAATGAATTCGCTTCAAACTTCGTAGGTTCCAGTGACGATAGAGTCTAGACCACTGTAGGCGTGCCTTGCGATGTCTGTAATCTGGCTTGACGATTAAGGTAACGGTCTTCTTTAGGGGTTGTTTTACGGGGTCGACAGGATCTTGGGTGGTCATCGACGGTGCCTGATTGTCTATGGCGTGGTTAAAATCTGCTAATCACAGAATTGTTCACTCCAAAATTGGCTGCTATTCGGCGATTACTTAGGCCGGTGTTGTTTATGCCACCCGCTTGCAAGCGTTCGGCGATACTCATTTTTTGTCTTACCATTTCAAAAAGCTTTTGCAAATAACCATTAAAGGAAAGATGTACGTGTAATTTGCGTTAAACTTGAAACCATGATTTGGGCGAAACAGGGTTTTGAAACCTGATTTAAATGTTCAATGATTTATCGATTGACCCCTTACCAATATTTTTCATAAAGGTAATGATGGTCAATTTCATGTAAATGTATTAAATGTTTACTTAATTGCCTTTTAAGAAAAATATATTGGAAAATACTTTGGTGATACTTAACTTTTGGCGGACTCTATATAACAATGGCTGATTTAAATGCAGTTATTGAATTATTATTGAAAAATTAACAAAAATGATTAAAATTTAAAGATTGAATAAATAATCATCGAAGATCCGAAGTCTGTTCTTGGAGAATTGATAATATTTCCAAAAATATTTTAATGATTTCATTAAAATGGCGTGGCAACATATAGTTTTGCTATTAAAGTACGAACTTTTCTATTAATAGACGGAAAACCAAAATAAATTCTGAACAACTCATAACAGACATACTAATAAAAAAAAATTAATTTTGTAATACATTTTAAGACAAAGATTGACATTTGTTACATGTGTACAGCTTTTATCCCAATAACTTCGGTTTGGTTGTTAAATTCTGTGCAAATTATTCCAAGATTAATGTTTTGTATGATCAAGTGTTTTAAAGTTATTTAGAGGTTTATGTTTTCTAAATGAAATGGTCATACTTAGACTATTTATTTTCATAGTCTAGATTTAACATGTCAAATTTACTATACCAGATTTAGCTTTAGATTAAGGTCGATTGTCATGTTTTATGTATAGTTTTACATTCTGTATTTCGGGGCCTTTTACAGCTTCTGTTATGGTATGGACTCATGTTCATTGTTAAAGGCCGTAATGGAACCTGTAGAAGTTGCAATTCTACTGTCATTTGGTTGGGGTATGTGGTTGTCTCATGGACAATCATGCCACATCTCTTATTTTTTTATATCTCAAAATAAAAATAAATAAATATGGGATAAATGTCAGAGAGGCTGCACTCAGACCACGAGAAAAACAGAGGTAATTTAGAAA
This sequence comes from Geukensia granosissima, assembly GCA_032357055.1. Lineage (NCBI taxonomy): Eukaryota > Metazoa > Mollusca > Bivalvia > Mytilida > Mytilidae > Geukensia > Geukensia granosissima. Next base: position 11,385 of record JAULBM010320026.1, on the reverse strand, counting down.
TATAGTGGTCTCATAGAGGCCTTTCACAAGAGTGGAATACCACTCCTTGTAAAAAGCTCTAAATCGCCCTAAATGATTGATTGATTGATTGATTGATTGATTGTTTAATAACGTCCAGTGGCAAGTATTTTATGCATATTCTGGACGAGAAAATATTAATGAATGAGGATGATGAAACCTGCTTTGTACTAGACCGACACGCTGAGCCGGATTTTTAACGAGCTAGCTCACGAGAGCAACAGTCCACAGGAATTAAGACATGCCACTTTACCCAGACACATTATTCTGACTCTGGGCCGACCAGTCTTTGCTCTTACTCCTTAATGCTGAGTGCTTAGCAGAGAAGCAGCAAATACCAATTTTAAAGTCTTTGGTTTGACCCGGCTGGGGATCGAACCCATGACCTTCTGCACTCGAGGCGAGCACACTAACCATTCTATTCTAAATAAATAGGTCTACACCAGTAACTGTTCTACTAGTATGAAAATGTGAGAGCTTGCAATACACCATTGATTAGGTCTTATTTGTGTACCAGTATTTGCTGTTTCATGGGAAAAGATATTTATAATATTAAAAATTGTAGAAATGTATAATTTGTTATATTGTATAAAATCCAAAAAAGAACATTAAAGTCCATTTAATGAAGTTAAATTTGATTATATTTTTCCTCTATTGCAAGGTTGAAGCAGAGATGGAAGATCGATACTTCATGGAACAAGAGAAGAAAGAGAGACTGGAGGATAAAATGGCTTCTACCATGGAGGTGAAAGCTGTTGTTTTTACCTGTAAAAAAGTAAGCTAATATAAACAGTCAGGATTACTACCATATATGGAAAGAGGTCATGAAAGGTCAAGTTTCTATGTTCGGATTTTTTCCAGCAGCCAAATGAAGTTTTCTTACCTTAAACAATAGAATTCAACATTTCTGCAAAATATCTTAAGTTCTTTTGAAAAATTGTTTAATTAATTTAACCAATGCTTAGAATTTGTCTTAAAATTAAAAGTGGAACTTTAGTAATTTGTAATTTCATAAGATTATGCAAATTTATGAAACTTTCCCCTTTTGGTAATGTTCGTGACTGATAAATGTTCCCATTTGAAATTGTATCTGCTTGCAGAGATTTCTGGATTTTGACAATTTCTTTCCTCTAAGCCGTTTATCAATGGATCTGCCCCTGTAAAACTCAAATTTCTAGAAAAATTTGTCATATCTATGTTTGGACATTAATAAAAATATTATAATTTTTATATAATATTGATTTATTTATCCCACTTGATATATTTTGTATGTTTTTATGCCCATAAAAGGGAATTTTTTTTTTAATTTTATTCCATAAAAAATATGATTACCAATACCAATCATACTTATCAAATATTCAATGCTTTATATAAACTGTAAAAATAGAAATGTTTGTGGAGTTTTTATTTTCACTATATTCATGGATATGGTTTTATTGCAAAATTTCAAACCTGTGAATTGTTATTTTTAGCTCACATTGCCAAAGGTCATGTGAACTTTTGTCATCAGTTGGCTTCTGTCTGTCCTGCTGGGTCAAATAGATCATTGTATAATAAGAAGCATCTAAGCTTGATCATCTACAAAGCATTCTCGTTTCATTCTGATCTGACAAAAAACATAGCCACCCAGACGATTCTTTTTTTCTTATTTGCAGATACGTATAAAAACTCTTTTCTGAATTCACTTGGCTAAATGAAACAATATTTAAAAGGAAGCATCTTTGCAAGGATTTCCTCATTTTGTCCTGATTCAACAAAATATGGTGGCCATGAATGGTTCTTTATTCTGATAGACTAATACAAAAACATATCTTCTTTTCTAAAACTGCTTGGCCTAATGGAACAATATGAGTCATCTATGCAAGGTTCTTCATAAAGTTTTACTATTTCTTCTTGATCAGACTTAAAAAACATTTTTGCCATGAATGATTAATGTTTCTGATTGGCTGATACATAAACATATCCCTTAAACCTCTTGGCTATTTGACAGGAACATCTATGGGAGATCCTTTATAGTAATGGTCAATATTGACATTAAATGTTTTATTGGCCCAAAGTCAGTTAAGAGATAAACAGGCATTCTGAGACTCTAGTTTAATTTGGCATTTTTATATAAAATATACATTAAAATTTAAAGATGTGAACAGGTATAAAATATGTTTCCAATCGGCAAATACTGTACTTTTTTAGTTATGTCCAACTACCAAAACTTCTATATATTTATGATTCACTTTCAGTGTAACTACACTGCTTTCAAACCCAAAGATGAATGTAAACAACAGAACCATGAACTTGTGAAGATACAGACCATGAAACGATTTTTTAAGTGCAAAAAATGTGGAAATAGGACAACCAGTATAGATAAACTACCGACGGAATCATGCAAGTAAGAAATTAATAAAAATTTTGAGAAGAACCAGTATGGACTACCTATAGTATCATGCAGGTAAGGGTACAATAAAAATTATGGAAACAGGACAATGATGATAGATAAACTACCTATGGAATCATTTACGTAAGAAATCAATAAAACTGTGGAAACTTCAACTAGTATGGACTACCTTTAGTATCATGCATTAAGAGGCAAAAAAAAGTGGAAACAGGACAACCAGTATAGACAAGCTGCCTACAAAATCATGCATGTAAGAAATCAATAAAACAGTGGAAACCATATGACCAGTATGCACTACCTTTAGTATTATGAAGGTAAAAAGCCAATAAAAAATGTGGAAACAGGACAATCAGTATAGACAAACTACCTACAAAATCATGCTGTTAAAAAAAAATCAATAAAAATATTGAATCTATCTACAAGTCCAATAGAGACAAACTACCTATATAATCATTCTGGTCAGAAATAAATAAAAATTGTGGAATCACACAACCAGTATAGACAAACTACCTATAGAATCATGCTGGTAAGAAATTAACAAAACAGTGGAAACTATATGACCAGTACGAACTACCTTTAGAATCATGCAGGTAAGAAATCAATAGAAATTGTGGAATCAGGACAATCAGTATAGATAGACTACTTACAGAATCATGCTGGTAAAAAAATCAATAAAAATGTGAAAGCTTTATGACAACTGTTGACTACCTATAGTATCATAAAGGTAAGAAATAAAAAAAAAATGTGGAAATAGTGTGATTAGGATGGACAAACTACCTGCAAAATCATGCTGGTCAAAAATTCAATAAAAATGTGTAAACTATATGGCAAGTGTTGACTACCTATAGTATCATGCAGGTAAGAATGAAAAATTAAAAGTGTGAAAACATGATGATTAGTATAGACAAACCACCTTCTGAGGAAGACCCAATCCCAACTAGCCTCATCTGTCCTAGCGAAATGTATTTATTAAACTTGTTCTCATCCAGAATATGCATTAATTATTTTCCACTGTATGTTAAGCAACCAAAAATCAATCAATCTATATAAGATCTACAACATAGGTCAACAAATATTATGTGTGTTAATTCATTTTTTGAATGATAAGATAGTCACACTTTGGAAATGGAAGGTTTTTTTTTTTTTGTTCTTTTGTGAAGAAGCTGGGTTTTACTCTTTGTAGGTGAGATCAATGTGTCGCCTATGTTTCACAGAGCGACATATAGGGATCACTATATTTGGCGTAGACCTATGGTATAGAAGTGTATTGTGTCAGGCAGTTTCAAGTCGGTCAATCTCCACTTCCTGTTTGCCGAGACTTAAAAACTTTTTTCTCATATTGGAAAATTTCTGTCACATTTTTCTCAACAACCATGCAGGTTAGCTTCCTGATATTTAGCACAAACATTTGGTACGGGGATGTGTATCATGTAAGGCAGTTTCAAGTCTGTGGCATTTGCACCTCCCGTTTGCCAAGACTTAGAGTATTTTCTCATGTTGGAAAATTTCTTTCACATTTTTTTTTTCAGCAACAATGCAGGTTAGCTTTCTGATATTTGGCACAGACCGTTGGTTTTGTAAAGTGTTTTGTTTAAGGCAGTTTCAAATCAGTCACATTTCCACTTTCCGTTTGCCAAGACCAGCTATTTTTTTCATGTTAGAAAATTTCTGTATGATGCAGTATAGTTTCCTGATATTTGGCTTAGATCTTCAGTATGGTAAAATGAATCAAATAAGCCAGCTTTGAAACAGTTGCAGGTGCACACACCTGTTTGCCAATTATCTTTGACAATATGTGGGAGCAGGCAACACATTTCTTCTGAGACCCAATACTAAGTTGATTTATTAAAGTATGTTTGTAAATTTATAAATAATAAATGGAGATTTAATTGTTTTCCTTTGACATCAAAAGACAAATAGATTGCTATCATAATTTGGATAATATCTAGCAAGGTAAATTTTTAATAAACTTATTTCTAATTGGACAGCATTGTTTAATTAAAAGAAATGATAAAGAATTATTAATGCGGGAATACAATTACTTTGGATATGCATATACAGAAATTTCATATTGAAGTGTGTAGGCTAATAAGCTAATTGCTTCAACAAAATAGAAATCATCCCTATCAACCACAGTCAAATCTTCCTTAGTGACCACCTGTATTTAGCAGTATCCCATCTAATGTGACATTAATTAATTTTTATTTTACCTGATCATGCATTTCTTATTATAAAACCTATATTAAGTGACCGCCTGCCTTATGTGACCCTTTTCATTTGGTGCTCCTGCAAAAATCGCATTAGCAGAAGTTTATCTTGGCCCATTACAGTTCTTACATAAGTTTTAAATCTCGGCAAAAATACATTAGAGAATTTTTTATTGGAATGTCTGTTTTTATTTGATGCAGCTGAAAGGGTATCAGTACCCTATGGAAAATTACACTAAAATCACTAAAAAACTTAACCTAATTTAGCCATTGGGTTTTTGTGGTAGTATTGTTATTTGCATGTTGGCATCCGTAGACAGAAAGGTTTTTGTTCCATTATTTGGCTTCTTTTGAAATTTAAACACAATGTTATCCAATATAAAATACAGATTGGAATTAATTTTGGATGATCTAGCCCTGTCCTTTTTTTAAGGAGGGACCAAAAGGGGTTTTTTTAAATTTCAAATGTAATTTATCTATTTTTTTTTTGTACAATTTTTTAACATTTGAGTCTTTCATCTGTCATTTAAGATTTACACTTAGTTTTTATGGCTTTGCATGAAGAGTGGGATTCCACCCATGTTGATGTCCTTGTGGAGGCCTCTAGATTTTACCTTTGGTATCTGTGTTTGATTAAATGTGGTGTAGTCTGCTTGAAATTTATGTCACATCGTTACTTTCTATATAAGTTTGGATGTATTGGACCCTATCAAGAAAATTTTCAACCTTTTATCCGGCCATTTAGGATGGCTGCAACACCTGAAAATTGGTAAACAGAGGACCCAACAGACAATTTACTTGAAAATCTTCCCTGTAATTATTTTAAGAAATAAATCACCAAGAATGCACTGTATACATGTATTACTGTTAAGATAGAGAAAGCTGTTATATCAGTGATAGATTTGGTTACATTGTAATTTAATTGTGAAGTAATTTAGAGATAATTTTCCTAAAAACATTATTTAAACAATCTAACAATGTACAACAAACTAAGATTTCAACATTTTAAACCTTAGTTCTCTTGATGAACTACAAATTCATTCATCTGACTAAACTCTACGTCAGGGTTTGTTGGAGAGGGAAAATAGTTTGTGAAAGAAAAACCGTCTATTGTATTGATATAATATCATGGTTATCTTATACTTGAAACAGGTGCAAATAACTTGCAATAATGCTTTTTAGCAATCATGATGTATTTTAAGCTGCACCAAGTTTTAAATTCTCTACAAGGATTTTACATGATAAAATTAGCCATTACTTTGCCAGAAGTGGCCCTTTGCATGTGGAAGTTCCAGACCAGGAGTACACATTGTCAATCTGCGTAATTATTCAGCAATTTTACTAGGATTAAATAACCTGCAAAAATGCATAATGGTGCGTCGGAATGGAATTTTGAATAAAATTTTTCTGTTATGTTTTGCAAACGGGGGTCCAAATAAAAAAAAAAGCGCAATTTTTCAAATTACCTTATCTAGGTCAAACTTTAGCAAAAAAACAAATATGGCCAACCCTCAACGTTTAATCCCTATAGAGAAATTCAGATAATAGTATGTAAAACTATTTTGCAACATGTAATTCCTGAACCTTTAACTGTTAGGTAATTCTTTTCTTTTGATTTAAAATAAATGCAAATGCGGAAATGAATACAAATTGAATTAAGCCTGAAAATCTCGCTTCAGAAAAGCTTGAAACAGAGTATAGTTAAATCTAGAGATAGATAACTGTAAAGACAATGATCCAAATTAAAAAAGAAATCGGCCAAGAGGAAATACATTATCCTGCCTTTTAACTAGAAATTCTTGTCAATAAATGCCAATTTAATAAATCATACATATTATTTAATTATACAATGGTTAGTATTAATTTGATTTTAATCATTATTAAGGTTAATTAGTAAAATTTGTACACTTCAGAATTCCTTGTGGTCTGTCACTTACAGACAATCAAAAGAAATAATTGAATCTTGTTTGGCTAATCACAAAGAAAATGAAACGGGTTAATTACATATAAAACACATCTAAATGCCTGTGAATTTAGCTTTAGAATTGTTTCTTTGTATTGAACAAAACATTCATTGATAACTTTTTATGAATGGATGCCTTCAAGAGACACTGTAATTTGCTGATATATTTCTGAATGAAACAGAACAATCAATAAAAGCTTTGATGTTGTTGCAATTAAATCATTTATTAAATCACTCAACTGATCAAGATCAAATTTGTACTCGCTAGGAAAGATACTAGTATTAGGAAAGTAATATCAGTTGTAGCAATAAAATTTTATATTTGAACCTTTTTTATCCTGTTCCTATCAAATCTGTGTTATAAGGTTTAATTAACACTCCTTACAGACAAATGTTTTTGTGAGATAATAAATTTGAAAAATTGGTCTGAGAAATATGTATGAATATTGAATTAGAGTAAAATGATAAAAGACTAACACAATTTTGTAAGAAACAGTAAAGAACACAAAACCAGAGGCTCCAAGGAGCATGTATCACTCACTTGAAAAATTTTGATACTTCCACTTTCATGAAGCTCTAATAAAAATATTTTTATCTTTAACTTGAAGTTTCTACAATTAAACATGTTGTTGTCTTATTTTGCATCTTGTGTTAATTTCATCATGAGTGCAAAACAAATATTTTATTGCCGATTTTTTGTTCGATTTAAATTATAAAATTATATAATGCTAAATCAGTTTTGATAACGGAAAGTGATAGCACTTAGTTTCTATAATTTTGGTTATATTTCAGAAAACTTTTGCATGGGAGGGACCTGCGAAGGAAAATATTCAGGCATTTTATAAGGGGAAAACTATCATCACATAAGGCAATTGGGTTCCAGCTGAACGTGTTTAACCCCACAACATGTATCATGTGCCTGTCCCAAGTGAAGAGTTGGGGTCTTTGGTTGTTCTTTGTTTTTCAGGTTTTTTTTTTTTTACATTTTTAGCTCACCCGCCCATACGCTAATTTAGCTTCTGTCATCATTTGGCATCCATTCATCTATCATCACTAAACTTTTACATTTTCATTTTCTCCTCTGAAACCCCTTCACCAAATGGAACCAAACTGTACAGGAAGAATCTATGGAAGATTCTTTACAAAGTTTTTCCCCATCATTTCATCCTGCTCTGACAAAAAAAATGATCACCATGGACAATTCTTGTTTTTGATTGGCTGAAATGTAAACATATTATTCTACTCTGAAACCTGGCCAAATGGAACAATGTTTTATAGGAACATCTATGCAAGGTCCTTTAAAATTTTGGTTAATACATATTTGATATGGCAGCCAAAATTGGTCTTAATTCTTTTTCATAAATGCATCATGGCCACCATTTTATTTCTGATTTGTTGGTACATAAAAAAAGAAATATTTCTCTGAAACCATTTGGCCAAATGGAATAATATTAGACCAGAAACATCTATGAGATATCCTTTAACATTTTTAACAAAATTTTTGCCTTTATTGATTAAAATTTTTAGTGATTGTTTCTGATTGGCAAAATGTCAGTTGAGTTATGCAGGCTCTGCATTCTTAGCCTTTAGTTATATGTATAACATTTTGGTAAAATTTGCTCAGTTTCACACTGTATTAGTAACAGGTTTTATTTGTTTTGGGCAATCCATTTACTCAAGTTTGGAAATTATGATCACTGATTCAGCCATATTTCAGTGTCCAGCAAAATACTGTGTATACAATTATTCATGACAAATGTAATTTTTTGCATTTTTCCTGTTTACCTTCTGCGCTTGCTAAGCAGCTCAGTTACATAAATGGAGTATGGTCTCCTTGTCATTTACCTCATATTTTTTCTAATTTTCAGCAGAAAAATGTAAAATAAGATGATTTGAGCTGATTGAACAAACAATAGCTTGTCCAATTCAGTCATAAAAGATGGCAAAGATGTCTATTTGACCAAAGGATAGTTGCAAACTGTTAGGTTTTGAATAATTGATTTTATGTCTACTTTCAGAAATTGTGGAGAGAACAACTTTGAAAGAGTATCAATGCTACAGGTTAGTGTTTAATTATTCCCTCGTTATTCATTGTGCATTAGGGCTATTCCAAAAATAAATGTATAGGCAAGTTGTAAAATTTATCCACTCATCATTCATTAGACTGGTTCCAGGCTGTAACAGTCCCTGCACTCCTGGTTACATTTGTTTTTGTATAACATACTGAATACTGCAATCAGGGATCAGTATAATTATTGATTGAACAAAATAGCTATTCTAAAATTAAATGTATGTTGTTATTTTCTTTTTTATTCTACCACACCAAAACTTGAACTAGTTATTTCCTTTCCTTGTATGGCAAATAATCAAAATATATGAAACAAAATAACCACCATACAATTTGATAGAAGTGCTTAGAGCCCTCCCCCCAACAATCAATTCAGGAAATGTTTTTACAAGTTTAATGTGATGTCAGCAAAATAAACACCACAAATTATTTTTTTTTATTATCCATTCCATATATATATATGAAATTATAAACTGCAAGGTTTTAAACTTACTAGTTGCTATTGATGAATTATTAAGGTTAATTATGTCATTAGAATATGGCATAAACTGTCCCAACTTTTATCCTGTATAATAAATGAAATAGAAATAGACTGCCAAACACACATGACAGTTGCAACAACCAGTTCATTCCAAAAACTATATGGCCCAAGCAGAAGATTTCACCTGCTTTGGAGTTTTCAAACAAAATTCTATGTGTGTACTGTATTGCCTGCAAACAATGTTTATATTTATGCATTGAATCTGTTTCCGGTTGATGTATTTCAGGAAAGGAAAGGTCCAAAATTACCACATGAACAATTGTGTATCCGTGGAGATGAGATCAAATTTCTTGGATCTATGAGTGAAAAGGTTTATCTGTGATGGTAAGCTCTTAATATATGGTTTTATCTTTTGACCTTCTTCACTGAAGGAATAGAAGGTGCTTGTTGACATATGTCAGTTTTTGCCAATTTAAAATTTAGGGATGAGTGTAATAAGTGGTTTTCATGTGAACACTTATTGGGGTTGGGGTGGGTTGGCTATCACCAAACTAGTTTAACCCTAATACATCTCTCAAGTTCCTTTCCCAAGTCATGAATTGTGGTCATAGGTTTGTCATTTTGTTTAATGTTTTGTTACATGTACATTTTTAGCTTGCCTGGCCTAAAAGGCTATGTTAGTTTTTCTTATTACTTAGCGTCTGTCGTCCGTCCTCCTTCCACAATTATAAAAAAATCTTCTCTGAAACCTCTCAGCCAATTTGACCAAACTTTGATGGGATGGTCTTTGGGAGGTCCTCTTTCAAAATTATGTACGACGACCTCAACTTGAAAACAAAATGGCCACCAGGCTAAAAATAGAAAAAAAGGGGGGATGAAATTTGAAAAATCTTCTCCTCTGAAAGTATTGAGCAAATCTTAGCAAAACTTGGCTGGAATAATCCTTGGGGGGTCCTTTACTAAAATCGTGTCCAATTACCCCGACCTCCAAAGAAAATGGCCCCCAGGATAAAAAAGTAAAAAATGGGGGATGAATTTCAAAAATCTCCTCTTCTGAAACTGCTGTGCTAATCTTTCCCAAACTTTGCTGAAATGATCCTTAGGTGGTCTCCTTCCAAAATTTTGTACGTTGTTTCCAACCTTCAACCAAGACAGCCACCTCAGCAGACTTAAGTGTTATATAGAACCCTTTGGGAAATTTTCAAAAAAATTTTTTTTATCTTGAACTGCTTGCACAATTAGAACCGTATTTAGGTGGAATGGTCCTTAGGTTGGTCTTTAGTGGAATGAGTCCTAGTTGAGTCTCTTTCAGAATTTTGTCTGATGACCTCATTTGCCAACAAAGATGACTGCCTCAGCCAAACATATTTTTACATAGGACCCTGTGGGAGAATTATAAAAAAAAAAGTTTTTTATCTTGAACTGCTTGCTCAGTTAAAACCTTACTTAGGTGGAATGCTTCTTACATTGGTCCCCTTCATAATAATGTCAAATTACCCCATCTGCCAACCAAGATGACTACCACAGCCGAACATAGTTTTACATAGGACCCTATAGGAAATTCATGAAAAAATTTACAAGTCTGGAAACCACTTGCTCAATTTGAACCAAACTTTGGTGGAATGATTCCTAGTTGGGTCTCTTTCAGAATATTGTCCGATAACCTCACCTGCCAACCAAGATGGCCACCCCAGCCGAGCTTAAGTTTTACATAGGCCCATATGTGAAATTTATGAATAAAATCTTCTTGACAGGATCTTCATCCTCCACTGGCACTTTACTTTGTTGAAACGGTCCCCAGGAGAAATTCTTTGAGAATTTTGTCTGTTGACCACATCTGCCAATCAAGACAGCTGCCTTTGCCCAACTTAATGTGACCTAGGACCCTATAGAAAATTCATTAAAAAAAAAATTTTTTTTCATCTGAAACTTAACTCCATTGGAACCAATCTTTCGTGAAATGGTCCTTAGATGGGTTCCTTTCAAAATTGTATCTGGCATCTGCCAACCAAGATAGCTGAACTTGCTTGTGCTATTCAAACCATAGTTATGTCTATGGTGGGGAGACATATTGTTTTTGACCTGTCCGTCTGTCTGTCTGTCCTGCGTCCGTGTGTCCGTCACAAAGTTTGTCAGCACAACTCCTCCTAAATTACTGATCCAAATTTCATGAAACTTAGTATGCAGTTAGGACATCATATGTAGTTGTGCATATTACCGGGAAATTTTGATCGTCTCATTTTTGTGGGAGTTATG
>JAULBM010320015.1:0-13598 GCA_032357055.1 Geukensia granosissima | reverse complement strand
GTAAAGTAAAGGAAGATCGAATTCCTCCTTTTTAGTTGAAATTCCAAAAGAAGACAAAACTGACCGATGATTGTCAAAGATTTCCTCTTTGGTAAGTGTCGTTGGGGTATATGTTGGGTTGCCAATTGAACTGTCGATACCTAATTCCTTTATCAAGCAGCCTATGTAGTGTGATTTACAAACAAAAACAATGTTGTAAGCGGCTTTATCGGCGGGGACGACAACGTATTTGTCAAGTAGTTCAGAGAGATGTCTGGCAACTCTCGGATCTTTGAATAGCGATTTCGCGTGTGTATTTATTGATCTTTATAACTTGTAAACACGTAATTGTATTAACGACCGCACAGCCTTCGCCCTTTCGGAAAGGATATCTAGTTCCTCTTCTTCGCGCTTTGCCCATTGTCTAGCATAATCACACTACAGTTCACTTTGGCAACCCTACATATACTCCAACGACACTTACCAAAGAAGAAAACTGGACACCGGAACGATCTCCAGGGCTGGACCCATAGAGCTGACCCAGCGCGAAGCCCAGGTGGCGGATAAGGAGGCCCTCTCGTTGCGGGTTGCCAGGTTATAATACAGAAAAGCTGGTCGTGGACCATAGTGGGTGACGTATATTTGTAGTTTTCGAAAAAGAGTAGGTTTATGCCGCTACAAAAGTCTAAATTTTATGTGCCTACCCATCACTCCCTTTTTCCAGTGGCAGTCAAAAACCGTTGCCCTGTTGTGTTCGATCCCAACCCCTTTATGCATGAAATATTTGCAACTGGACGCAACCAAAAATCAATCAATCAAATGTATCTACACATTCGAAAGAACTAATGTCAATGTTATCCCTATATGTGAAATCATTTAGAAAAAGTTCTAAAAATGATTTAATGTTGGCATGTGCAGGTTTTAAAGGCTGATATAGAACACAGTCAGGGTATACTTCATTTAATGCATTTAAAATATTTAAAAACAAATCACCCCGATCCTAATACTAGTATTAACCCTAGCCCTTACAATGATCCCTACCCTGATACCAATAACACTAACACTTATAGTACCATAACCCTAATATTAGTACTAAACTTAGCGCTTACAATAACTCTAACCCTTATACCAATATTAACCCTAGCCCTTACATCCTAACTTGAATACCAATACTAATCCTAGCCCTTACTATAACCCTGACCCTAATACCAATACTGAACCTAGCCTTACATTCTAACCCTAATACCAATACTAACCCTAGCCCTCACAATAACCCTAACCTTAATATCAATATTAACCCTAGCCCTTAGCCTGATACCAATATTAACTCTAGCCCTTACAATTAACCTAACCCTAATACCAATACTAACCCTAGCCCTTACAATAACCCTAACCCTAATACCAATATTAACATTAGCCCTTTCCCTGATACCAATATTAACACTGGCCCTTAGAATAACCATAACAAAGTGTTACGTAATTAAGTAGGGTGTTCGGTATACGTAGTCCAGTGACCGTCAGTTGATATCCGGTTAATCATATAATATAGTGGTAGTCGATCCTTCCATGGTCACTGGAATCTTGATCGGTGTTGATCCGAAATCCAATAGATAAGTGGACGATCCATATCAACGGGTGAAGCTGATATTCACATGTGTTGTGAAAATGTCCAGTTGTGATGTTGATACGACAGTTATAACAGTCGGTAAAGGATGTAGACATTTTACTCTTGAGTCCCAAGTTAATGCTATTTCCACTGTATTGTTACGGAACATTCAAGAATAGATCTTGCGTGATCATCTTATACGATCCGTACGAAGATGTCTGTTGATTTGGGTAGTATGAGTTACCAAAATCAACCGACAAATGCATGTTGCGTAGATGGCAAATCAACATGAGTTCGTGATTTCCCAAGTTAACGATGTAAGTGGATCTCCCTGTAGCATGGGTAGTGTAATAGGGAATATCGGTTTTACCTGTAGTAGACGGAATTCCCGGTCTAGTGTTGACGACAGCCTCTAATAATCAACTCCATTTGGAGAATCGACCGAGTCCATGTTGCATCGGTTTTCTCATAAGCATGAGGTTTGGTCGCTGTTAAAAGTTCTTGTCAGAGATTAAATCCACTGCTGGATGTATATCCCGATTCCTTTGAGAGAGTAGCTGATCTTTGTGTAGAATTGAACGGTCTAGCATAAAAGACATTGCTACCTTGTGTGGTGAGTGTACTAAATCACGTGCACTATTGTAGTGCGTAGCTTTGTGATCTACAACTGCAGATTGGTCCCAGTCCACGGCTGTCAAAACTGTCTTCCGCGGAGAAAGTTTCCCGTCAGACATTAGCAAATCGGATCTCAGTTGACCACTTTAACTGTAATTCACGTGCGACGTGAAATCCATATTGATAGATTGTGAACAGGAGTTCTTGACATTTGATAAAAGCCCCTTCCATTGATTGATGACGAGTCATAAGCCGGAGCTGTTGACGTCGGTTGTTGACAGTGCTTGTTGAGCTTAACGATCCCATTGTTCATGACATAATCTTTGATTTGGTACTCTTCATTTAAAGATGAATCGAGGTTTTCGGCAACGGGAACACTTTTCTGCCTTGTCGTTTCAGGTTAAAAGTCACTGTTGTCAAGTGAAAGATTTTTGACAATGTCTCTAGTTTTATTTTCTTTTACTAAGCATATGTTTTAAAAATGGCATTTAATTTAATAGTTGCTATCAGACAGATTCCTTTGGGGAGAGGGACTTGTAAAGTTTATTTTTGTTTTTCTAGAGTAGACATTTTATCTTATTAAACTTGACAGTTACTCCATAAAAATGAAATCATACCCATTTAAGGCAAAATATATATATATTTGTTTCCTGTAACCAAGCCAAAAAATTCAAGATAGGTAGGTAGGGATTTTTTTTCTCTTTTTTGGTGTGTTGGGGGGTTTATGGTGAATGACGAGTGAGTTCCACTTGTATGTACCCTGTATCAGACCTGAAGTTGAATTAGGTGGAGTAAGTTCATTGTTTTGGGATAAGATGGCAGCATCCCACACTGAGTATATGCAAAGGGCTATGAGGTAAGCAGTTTCTTCTCTGAAATATAATGGGACAGTGATATCGGACGGTTGTTGAAATAATAAGTACTCACTCTTTTGCTTGTGCGTTGTGAAAAACAGAAATGCAGAAACGATTTGTCATAAACGCAGAGTTGAACATTAAATGTTTTTCACAGTTTAATAGTGTTTATTTAACTTCTTTTTGCTGGTTTGCTATATGGTCTTTGTGTAATTGTTTCTTTGCCAATTTCAAAACATTCCGACAAATGGGTAAAACAGTTTTAAATTTTTTGTTTAGTTCTTGTTCCACTTGTCTTTCACGCTCATTACAACACTAGCAACAAATGTTAACAGGTCCTAAAACCAGCTCTGTAATAGGCTATTTCAACAGGACTTTCACAAGACAATGAAGATCTGCAGATCACATATTTATGCATTGGGTTTGATGGCGGCAAGAGAGGTAATCCACATGTGCACTCCCAATCGCTAAAGCCTACAGCCAAGCTCAGGCATTTTTCTATAAGAGTACACCAAACGTGGCTTTCTGCATTCTACACACTCTGCCCTATGATCTAGCATTCTGTATGGTCATACGCTAGAAGGGAATTCTGGGATATCAACATATTACCTGTCTTCATTTGTCATTGTTGTTTCAACTTTCATCTATAGCCTCTGTAGCCTCATTATCCATTTCAGCAAATTGGATAATGGTTTAATCAATAACTGGTTCTGCTGGTACTTCTAATTGTTTTTTTACTCTTTAATGAGTTTTCCTACTGTTTTTCAGCAAAGAAAGACAATGTTCTTCTGTCGTTTCTTTACCTTTTACTTCAGCAAATGGAAGTTAATGTTCACCAGTATCATCTAAGATGGGATCTGGAATTCTGCCAAAGGGTTGATCTTTGGTGGCAGATAGCAATTACTGTCATCTTATTTCTTAAGTTGAAATACGTAATGTGTCATCTTTGAATGTCTGTTTAATCATGTCTGGTAGTTGTGTTAGTTGTTTCCTTTAATCCAGTTGAGACCGATGTTCCTGGTTCTCCACTTGGAACCGTTGCTTTGCCATCGCAACAAAGCAATACACATATCTCTCTCGCTTCTTTAGCAAATGATTTTAGGCACTTAAATTGTGCATTTGAGAAGTGACTATCTATGTACGGAGCCCTAAATTGTCGCCGTTTAATCTTGAGTTTAACATCAAACCTACCAGTAAAATTTAGAGCACCATTGATATATAGATTCTTTGACTAGGAGATAGAATGGTTATATCATGTAGACATTTAGCTGATGCTTTTTCTATCATGTCTCTCAGGGAGATAAATTCGCTTATTGAGCCTTCTTTCATCTACAGCCGTTACATCTTCAATAATTCCTCCTAATTTTTCAAAAAAGTATTAAATTTGGTGTTAGGCCTTCCAGAATTGACATAACATAAATCTGCTAGAAGGTTTGTATTGCCTAAAGATATCAGTCTCAATCTTTCTTGCACAATTGGATTCGTTTACTTCCGTCAAGCGTGAGCTGTTTGTACATGAATTCTAAAATTGAAGGACTCAATAGGTTATATTGTTCACTTTTTCTTTAAAGTACAGTTTTACCATTTTTTGACCTTGCTTTTTCATCAATCTAGCACCTTGAAAAAGATTTTCTGCCACTGTTGGATAATTTTGAGTGTAACAAAGCACAACTTCAGTGACTGAAGATCCACCAGGGGTATATTGGACTAGGTCTATAGGAATAGACAAATGCAAATCTCTAATAAATTTGATTTTTTCCCTTAGATCTTTGAATGGCTCCATTAAATGTTCATTCTCATCAAACTAAACAAGATCTTCCACTAGGGATTCTTAGAGAACTCAATCAAATTGAATATAATGACTTTAGGTTTTTCACCTGAATTTCTATGTGCTATTGTTGCATCTGCAGCAATTGTTTTTGCTGGTTGATCTATTGGGTGCTTTATTTCATGTCATTCATTTTGCTTTGAAGGTCCACCACATAGGGGTTTAAACAGTCAGCAAGTCCTTTAATTTTTAAAGCAACATTTGTCCACGATTCAGTTCAGGAGGCAACTGGTCTAAAATTATGCTGAAAAAGAAAGAAAATATGTTCTATAGAATTGTCTTAATTTTTGTTATTCAATAAATGGTGATTAGACCTGTTGTTTTAGGCGCAATGTTGAAGGATGATCCCTGCATGCACCAGAAGACTGAAAGCTGCATTGAGTATTACAATATTTTGCAAAGAAGAGGTTCCAAAAAGCCTGTAATAACTTACATAGAAAATTTGGAACTTTTGGTCCTTACTAGTTGTAACTGAAGAACTATATTTAAATCAAATGAGAATAGCTAATCCAACTAGAAATACTGTAAGAAAAACTCACAAAGAATAACCCCTGCTGTACAGACATATATACAGACATGGTAGATAAGCCTATCGTTTTGCGACACACCTTCTGCTACTGAACAACAATGTTACCAATGACTTCAATAAAACAAGGCATAACAAATGTTATGGGCTTGGCACAAATCTGCACAGAAACACTGACAGACAAAGTGATTTATATATATCCCCCAAAAAAGTCTGGGGGTATTACAAATTTTCTCGATGTAGGAAACCTCGCTAATTTCAGAAGAGCTTTGGTTGGCAGACTGACTGATTTGAGTGCATTTTGTGGTTGTGTTATCGTCAATTTGATATAATCCACATCTCGTAGATAACTGTATTGTATTTTAAGCTTTGAGGACGTCAATCGTTGATTTTACTGTTGCAATTTAATTTTACTTGGCGACGCAAAAACCGTTTGACCGGGTTGAAAAGGCATATAAACAGATACTTACCTCTGTTCAAATGTTCACCTTAATGTTCATCATCTTGGATTTACTTTTAATGTACCTTTTCCTCGATGTAATTTTAATGTACATTTTTCTGGATGTACATGAAGCAGTCCTCTCTGAACATAAATATAGTTTTCATACAATCACTAGGGTTCTATATTTATTTCATTTCGATGTCAGGAGATAACAATGAATCCAAAAACGTATACCCTATACAATAATACATTCAAAAGAATTCTAGTCTATTTCGTTATTTTCACGCAACATGTTTATATCAAATACATATTTGAAATCGTACTGTGAAATATTTAATAAAGATACATTTCATATATTCCTGACTTTGTACATTTTTCCATCGATTATAAAAATCAATAAACGTTAATGATAAAAATCAATATAATAGTAACCCGTAAACTTACATTACAAGTTCAGCCAATAAATACAATGTAAATAGTTTCGTCAAAAATATTTGAATATAGAACTCTAAAAATTGTATAAAAAGTAATAATACTTAAAGCTACATGCGATATAATACTGTTAGCAAATAAGCAGCAAATAAGCAAAAATAGAAATAACACAAACAAAACCGCATAAGCATAAGCTTAAATAGTCAGGACTACACATGAATTTAAACAGACCCAAGCGCATAAATTTGTCGTAACATGACATGTCGGTAAATATCTTTGATGTTCAAAACTTTAATCACCAATAAAGCAATTTAAACAAATTGAAACCTTCATACTAACGAAAGGTAAGGTGTCAAATTAATTAATCACCAGAAAGTTTAGTTATCATGAAACACCAGGAACAACATGTACAGGTAAACATGTTTGTGAATTGACCTCTGGGAATGATTTGACATGTACTTATTCAATACACATCGCAAAATTCATTTAATTCCTAAACTGGGACCAATTTTTACTTCGAGACAACGGAAGTTTCGACTCATCCGATTTCGACTTAAAAGAGTAAAATTCAATAGATTACTATGTAGCCAAGTTTGGGGCTTTTACAAAATTTTGATTCATCCGAAATTTCGACTCATCCGAGTTCGGGACAACGAGAGTCAACTGTAAATACCATGCACACAACTGCTAGCCCATTAACAAACAGAACAACAAATGTTCGATGCAATGAATAGATAACGAAATTAAATTATTGTAAATAACACAATATACTAACAAAATTAAATTGATAACGGATAGTTTTTTCAATAATGATTTTGCTAAACCATGGTGTTATCTGATGCCAAAATGGCGAAAGTGATTCATTCCAGATGCTGTCGAAGTAGCATTAATTGACCTTCACAAAACCAATCGAATAAGAAACGTAAAAAAAATCGGTTGAAAAAAAAACCATTATACGGCGAGAATCCTTGACCAACTTAAGGATAAACCTTCCTTTACTGTCTACTAATATATCATAATATTTCAATTGCATCTAATTGATTAATTTTAATTTCTCTAAAGAACAATTAATATCAGAACAAAAATCGTATAATAATGTCCTTATGACGGTGTTATCAGCTATTGCCCCTTTTCATTATACCTGGTATCAGCTAATACATCATATTATTTCGAAAGCATCTATAAGTTTAACGATATATTCTTAAAAAAGCTATTAACATCTGAATAAAATTGCATAATAACGTTTTGAGCTGGAGTAATAAACTTATAACTGTTTTTTCATGGACATGAAATTTTAACATCAGAGAAGATAAAAACAAAAAAGAAAGAATACGTCATTCGATCAAATAATTACAATGCAATTCACGATGGAAAGCTTTCAACCGTATTATTATCTGAATGCCGAATTACGTTACCCTTACATTTCTTTTGAAGTAACATTTAACCTTTTGACAGCAATTTACATTAAAACTAAATAGTCAATATGATGTCGATATTGTTTATTTTGAAATATGCACAATATCTTGTTTTCTTGGCTTTTCATATTTTTTTTTATTAAATTCAGCTTGATGTGTTTTGATTGGTGTCGTAGTTTTGAAAACCATTTTGTGTTAGAAACAACGGTCAGAGATTTCTTTGTCGAGGTGATACCTTATGTTATCTTTTGCTTTATGTGTACTGTGCATTGACTTCAAGATCTAAATCAGGTGGTTTGGTGTGTTTTTGTAACTAAAGATGTAGCTGTCTCTATGGTGTATACCTGCTTTTGTTATTTTACAGTTTATCCATGGGAAGAGAAGGTAATAACTGTCTCCGATTAGGAGTTCCAGTTTGAAGTATGTTTATCTTTGAAAGATGCTTTCCATTCCGATTGAAATAAATAATTCCCGTGGCACGTTTAGTGAAACGGGAATTTATTGTCTTCTAGGTAATATAGTATTATTGGCGTATGAATATTTTTCGCTCCAAAAATTTACGTGTTATTGGGTGGTTTATTGTTAATTCATTCTATGCTCGCTCTCTTACTGTGAACATCAAATTTTTAAATCTGGCAAAATTTTTGATGAGGCTTTTGTACATATTGGTTTTGATTCTCAGAATTTTTCCATTTAGAATTTCCCAAGTGAGATCCTACAATCATTTGCTTCGCAAAAGGACACAGCTTTCCACTTGTTTGTGGGTTTTTCATTGTCGGCCACGGAACTTTGGGATAGTTGTTAGTTATTTTGGGTGTTTTTTATTTTGAAATACGAAATATTGTTAAAAGGAATTCGAAGTTTCCAAAGGGACAGACAGAAATCGTTAAGTCGGAAGACAGAGAAGACCATGGCCAACAAAATGAAATGAAAGACAAAGATAGAACACACACCACTACACTGAAAACTTAAGCTGGAGTAACACGAACCCTACAAAAACCAGGGTGAGTTCAGTTGTTCCGAAAGGGTAAGCAACTCCTGCTCCACTAGTGGCATCCATCGTGTTACTCAGTAGTCAAAGCCGGTGTATAGTCACAATCGATATAAGTCACAACCGGTATACATGGTATAGGAACGGATTTGTATTCATGATATTCGGAAGATATCCATTGTCATCTGTGAAATAGATATTTCGTATCGGTCAACCAAATCAAGATGGCGACCGAAACTGATGACTCTAATCTTTCCCTGAGAAACCCTTGGCCCAGTAACTTTCTAGTCAGCTGCAACCCTCTACCAATAAAATCCTGATTCGAAGCACAAGCCCTGGAGTAGCGTATCAATTGAGAGATATACACTCCGTATGCAGGTGCGGCTGGAATGTTAGTACACATGAACGGAAAGTTTACAATAGGAAAATCAAAGTCATCTCTCTTGTCGTAAAGTTTTGTTCTTAACCCGCCCTTACTGTCAATTTCTAGGTGTAGATTTTAATTTACATGGATATTATCAAGTTACATACAAACCTTTCAGTTTAAACCATTGTTGTGACGTCAGCCTATTTATTAAAGTATGGATTTTTTTTCAAGAATCAACGCCGAGGAAAGCCAAATAATAGTGACAAGCAGGCGTGTATCCATGAAGCCATGAGTAATAGGAATTAACGGTGCTTATTTGAAAGCAAAATTGAAATCCCACCGTTACAGCTCCCTTTGTGTGAAGGGGGCAACAAGTATGCTCCTCTGAATAAGCACCTACTGCACGTCTATAAATACCGACCAATAAGAAACATTTCAAATAATGAAAATCAATTATGATTTTAAAACATTGATATTAAAATCCTAGTTCTATGCCTTATACTACAGGTTTTCGGGGTCAGTTTTCTGTCAAATTACATTTTCTATAAACAAAATAAGGGATCCGGAGGATTTTTAAGAATATTTATTCATTGCAAAAGGTGAAAAAAGGAATTCGAAGATGTCAGTTAAATAATTAAATTAAGTTGAAAATAAATTTTCAGACTCATTTGCTGTGATTAACTGTGTTCAAAAATGTAAGAAAGTTTCTTGCGAAAAAAACCCTTCTTCGAGACAACTGAAAATAAATAGCTTTGCGCCGAAATATTTTCTATTCCTCACCCTTTCGCCCCCGGGAAAGGGTAGTACCCCTAGTGTACATCGGTTACTATAAACTGTAAGATTATGTTCCAGTACATTCGTGTTTAATTTAAATTACAGTAGAACACAATGAACAAAAGTCATTCCTTTTTATATTATGTTTTCATATTGAAGACACATTTTCAGAAAATCTACCTGAAATTCATTCCATAAAATTTCTTTTTTTATAAGTTTTTCTTTTATAAGTTTTCTTTTATCTTCAAAGTAATCATAGCAAGATTTTATGTATTAAATCCAACTATGAGCGTACATTCCGACCATATTTATAGGTATTTGGAAGAAATACTCAAATGGTCCGGACCGCACGCGTTCGTTTATCGGTTTGACTCTTTTTTCTATGACTTAAATAAATAAATCAATATATAACAAATCAAACGATTTTCTGTTGCTTTATGGGAGAAAACGGCTAGATGGAAAGGATCAATTTTCGTACTCTACACAAAAAATCACAATAGGAAATGCTGTTGCGACGAAATTTCCCGGTCTAACACACATTCACGTCCCTTTTTATTTCGTTTGTTCTTCCTGGATATGGCAGATTGTAGCCCGCAAGACAGTTTACTTTTTAAAAATGTTATACTTAAAATATTATTATAATAATTTGCATCTCTGTTGAATTAGAAAAGTAGAAAATAATCTATATTGAAACGAAAATAACAGATAATTGATACCAGAAAATGCTTATATAAAATCTATTTTGATATACATAACAAGTAGAATAAGCATACATACATAAATGGTCTTCATCTTTTTAACAGTAAGCAACTTCTTGATTGCCAAACATGCGAATGATTAAAATGTAAAAATATATATTTATATAGTTTTGTTTTTAATGTCTTCCTTTATTCCGGAAAAGTGTTCACATGAGTCTGTGTTTAGAACAAAAATAAATTAATTAAGGATTATTGTAACATTGATTTAACGACGGGTGTTACGCGCAGGACAGGGGATCCTTACCCTTCCGGAGCACCTGATTCCACTACTGTTTTGTAAAGGAGTTCATGGATTCCAAGCTTTTGCTCCTTTTGTTTACGTTTATCTTTTAGTTTGCTTTAAACTTGTCTTGTCTTTTTGGATTTTCGATTAAAGATTGATTTTTCTTTTCCATTTACTGTCAGATTTAACCTTCTTTTCTTTTAAACCTCGAATAATTAATTGTCAGTTTTATAATTGAAATCCACGAAATATTTCCCCCACGAAAATATGTGATTGAAATTTTCATAACATTTGGAAGTGAATAAGCTTAAGCATATGTTTTTTAGGCTTACATATACATGACGCATAATATATAGTACCATTCATATAATACAAGTTTATAATCCAAATACTAAAATGGAGAAAAGAGCGTCGTTCTTTATTATTGTACTTTAAAAATATAACTAGATTGCAAATTTTTCGAATAAAGTAAACTTTTATGTCATTCTGTCTGTTTGCTGCATTTTGTTTTATCTGCCCAAAAGTTATAGTTAGCTTATTTAATTTCGAGACTGTAGTCAAATTATTGAGAGTTACTCGTACTGTTGTTATATTTTTCAAACATTAAAAGCAGTTTATGCGGGTTCGTGTTTATTTTTCATTTTTGCAGGTTTACTATCGCACTGATTTCACCTGGCAATAGTTCAGCCCAATCTATACAAATTTTTCTGTCTGCCCCTTTGGTATCTTCGAATTCCTTTTAATGTTTTTGGTTTGACCAGGTCGGGGATCGAACCCACGACCTTACGCACTCGATATGAGCACGTTAACCATTACACCACCGTGGCGGTTCAATCGTTGAGTGTGCGTGTATTATAGGTTCATATTTCGACTGACATTTGTAGATAAACATGTTTTGTAATCGTGTCACCTATATATTGAATTTCTATTGAGCTTAACACAAACACAGGTCATACACATTTTTAAGAAATTATACGGATTCTGATATAAATGGACCTGAAGATCACGTTACTAGTGTAAATAAACAGCTTTTTATATGATGATTACACGAAAATTTGGATATAAAAGAGCAAATACTAGACAATTTTGCTACATGACCTTTTTAATTGTTACTTTCTCCTAAAGCCCAATTAACTCTGTCTTTTTTCATTTAAAATCGAATTAAAAGAGAAAAACTTTTCGAAAGATAATTCGTTGTTGCTATTGTTCATTTTTCTTTGAAGCTATATATTCCAGTGCCATATCTTAAGTTTATTTTTGCTGTTTTCGAGTATTAGTTTTTGCTTTTTTTTCAAAATAATTGTTTTTGTATGTGATTTTTTCTAACTGTAACAAGAAAGTTTTAACATTTAGTTACTGTTTAATAACGATGGTACTTGTGTTTGCATGCATGTTATTGCCTCATAAGAAAGTACATGTTTATCACGAATATAGAACAAAGAATTCGAAGATACCGAAGGGACAGACAGTAATCGTTAAGTCGAAAGACAGACAAGACCATGGCCAACAAGACAATTTTGCTACATGACCTTTTTAATTGTTACTTTCTCCTAAAGCCCAATTAACTCTGTCTTTTTCCATTTAAAATCGAATTAAAAGAGAAAAACTTTTCGAAAGATAATTCGTTGTTGCTATTGTTCATTTGTCTTTGAAGCTACATATTCCAGTGCCTTCTACAGAAAATCCAAACTAATATACAAAGCATTCATATCGGCCGCGATAAAGTTGAAAGGCTCCTCTAGGTTAAAGAGTTAGTATCAGTACAATTTTACATTACTGCACTGCGATTTAAAATACAAAAATCTTTTGATATTGTAATTTTAGCACGGAGAAAAATTGAACATTGATAGGTAATTCTTTTTCGAAGATGGCAGAATATTTTAATTTCGGAGAGAAATTATATACTGTAGTACTCTTTTGCCATAATTTCTGTGTATTGAACTGTTCCATGCTTTTAAATTGGTTTTGAGGAACACATTGTTGTATAAGAGAAGGTAATCAAAATAATTACATGTATCTTTGACAGTTATGAACAGAAAAGTACATATCTTAAGTTTATTTTTGCTGTTTTCGAGTATTAGTTTTTGCTTTTTTTCAAAATAATTGCTTTTGTATATGATTTTTCTAAGTGTAACAAGAAAGTTTTAACATTTAGTTACTGTTTAATAACGATGATACTTGTGTTTGCATGCATGTTATTGCCTCATAACAAAATACATGTTTATCACGAATATAGAAAAAAGAATTCGAAGATACCGAAGGGGCAGACAGTAATCGTTAAGTCGAAAGACAGACAAGACCATGACCAACAAAATGAAGCGAAAGAAAAACATAGAACACACAATAAATCTAAATGATAAATTGAAAAATAAAATATAAAGTAGATAAAATGGACAATAAGTAACTTAATGAATAAACTCAGAGACAGATCGTTGAAGAAAAAGGACGCTATTTGTAATTCATATCTGTTGGTAGCCATAAAGTGATCCGTAACGGATAATAAACTGTGTATTCGAATAAATTTAGATTTCCAGATAGTGACTGTTACGGATTGTCAAGCTAGTTCCCCAGTGTGATTTTCGCAACACGTTTTAAGAACGAAGAGACAAAAAATTGAAACTGTTTGTATTCAACATATATTATACACAACGTCCTTTTAAAATCTGTTGGGGCCTGGGTGGCCGAGTGGTCTAGGTAGTTGATTTTAACTAACCTGTACAGATCACTGTAACCTATCATCAATACGGCGTGAGTTCGCGCCTGGGTTTGTACCATACAAAAACGGGTT
>JAULBM010320004.1:0-13598 GCA_032357055.1 Geukensia granosissima | reverse complement strand
CCTTTGGCAAACACATTTCGTAGAGAAATGTTTTCGACAATGTTTAGGTCACCAGTAATCACGTGGCCGGCAGGATTGTATTTGAATGGGGAACTTTCACAAGTGCAGTCCGGAGGTTTTGACTAGTAGTCGTTCATGCTGAGATACTTCAACACGTGTTTGTAGTTCAAAATCTTGGTTTTAATAGGTGTGGTATAGGTATAAATGATGTTTTACCTGGCAAATAACTTACTAGATATGAATTTTTAATGTGAAATGCTCATTTATATTTATAGAGCTACTGTCATGAGCTGACCCCATGGCAGGCTATTTAAAATGATTTCTTTTCTTTTTAAGTTTTTAAATAATGATAATATTTTTAATAGTAATAAATTATAATAAATGAAGATATTATCACAACTGTCAATTAAAACGGAAGACGCATGCAATTCGTTTTAAATCGCTTTAAAGGTTAAAAATCTAGGAAAATACCACCCGGTCGTGACACAACTGATTTTTGAGTCAATATTACAATGTTCTTTGATGTTTGCATCGTTGTATGTACCTCCTTACATGATATGCCCTTCTAACTGTTATCAAATAAAATTGAATTCAATCGATAAGCAAAACTTATTTTTTTTCAAAAACTTCTTACACAACCTTGTGGGTTAAACAGTATTTGGCATGTAAAGGCTAACACACGATCGTGGACAAACATTAAATTGAAAAAAAAAATGCACAGAAAAATTAGACTGAGTTTTTAAAATTTATTAAAGATACGTCCAATCAGGTTCATAGTCGTCCCACCTTAGATTTTATGGTCGCCATCACGAATTGGTTTATACCTATGTTATTAGTGTATCTCAACTATTTGTGGACCTATTCCCGGTAATTCAGCAGTTGACCTCTTCTCGGATGACGTTAACCAGGTTTAGATTTTAAGGATTCCTCGATGGATGTCGCACGCTAAAGACAAGGGGCTTTCCGTTCCGGGGCACCGGATCTTACACATGTTTTGTAAAGTAGTCCTTACGTGTAAAAGTAACAGTGTGTAAAATTTATATTATTTCTATCATGTCAGTTTAGGGGACCAATTCAAATATCAAGAAACGGAAAATTACTAATTTTGCAATAAATGATTTTCGGTTTTGTGTGCAGCACAAAAATTATACCTGCACAAACATTTCTCTTTCTGAAATAAAGGCTTACATGACAAGATCTGTGTCTACTATTAATGCCAATGATTGTAGAAACAGAACACTCTTACAAAACCTATATATAGCTTACAAAATACACTTACCCGCATGTTTTGTGACAGTGTTCTGTCATAAATGGGTAGAATGCGTTTGCAGGGGAACAGGAACCCATTCTTTTCTGGCTAGTACAGTAGTAGATGGGAAAGGCATCACCACATGGAACTTATTAACAGACAAACAATGACAAATTGAAAACAGTTTGAAATTCTCAACCCCTTATACAGTTAAATATACTTCACCTTATATAAGTAAAAATACCTTAATATTGCACATTCCCTCGTGAAGGTTAATATATGGTTTTAGCAAAACTTGCACCACCAAGGATTATGGGTACGTTTATAGTTTCATGTTTTCAGACGAGTTTTCCAATTTCGACGTATTTCTTAAATCTGAAAACTACTTGACAATATTCTATTAAAAGGCAAAACAATCGAAGTTCTCAACCATTCAAAATCCTTCATATATTTTAGCACTGTAAAATCATCCAATCAAAAGGTAGCTTTGCTTTTTTTTCCCAAAAATAAATAATTGATTTGGTAATTCGAGAATTTATACTCTTACATGTCAAAACCCTGACATGGTCAGATCATGATAAATACTTACGTTCCGTTGTGGGTCTTTGTGTTGGAGCAAGATGCAAGTCATGAATACTCATATACCCCAGTTCTATTAAGGTTGTTATCATGCTTTCTGATGCGTGATAAAAGGCTTCCTGTAATAAAAATAACACCCATTTCAGCATTTATAGTGCAAAGCGTGAGTTGTTAACTGCTGAATTTGGCATGCATTTTAACCGTAAAAATGTATACAGATAAATTGTATGTAACACTCAGGTTCCAGTACTGCAATTGTACAAGAACACAAACATATACAAACAAATTTGTACACTAATTAAGATTAGCATGTCATTCGAATGTAAAAAGAAATATCGGCGTTAAGAATATAAAAATAGGAGATGTGGCATGATTGTCATTGAGACAGTCATAAACCAAATAACAGTCGAACTTAAACTTTTACAGGTTCCATTACGGCCTTCAATAATGAGCCTGAGTCCATATCATAACGGAAGCTGTAAAAGACCCCGAAATACAAAATGTGAAACAATTCATAGAACAGGATAATCGACCCAATCTATTGAAAAATAGTGAACAAATAACAATAAATGGCTAATTAAACAACGTCAACCACTGGAATTCAGGTTTCTGGCTTAGGATAGGTACATAATTATGTGGCGGGGTTAAACCGGTGAGCATCCAACCCTCCCCCTAACCTGGGACAGTGGTGTGACAAAACAGCAATACAAACACACTATAAGCTCGTCAAAAGATGAGGGATTTCCGTGAAAGCCGTGTTTAACCTCTCAACAGCTTCCTATTGCGCTGTGGTGTGGTATTTTAATGTCGATACCTTTCCTTTTATACAGCCGATAAATAAGCTATCAATTTGTTTTCAAACCTTTAATCTGTAAATAAGTTTTTACAAATTTAGTTAGTTGAAAACCATTCCATGAGGACTTATACAATTAAGGCACACTCCTTATAACATGAAACCAACTTTCTGTATCTATTACCATGAAAGACACGTATTATGATTAAGTTTAACCACAAAAATTAAAGGCTACGATTTAACATTGGATGTATTTCAGTTGAAATAACGTTTGTTCTCGCCACGATATGGCTAAAATATATTGACGACGTGGCGTTAAACACTAATCAATCAATCATTTAAACCAGAAAAACTAAAGGTATCAGATATGATGTCATGCAGATAACATACAAAACGGTTTACTAAACAACCTCATTTGTAGCTCCCTGTCCGAAGAACACTCTCCCAGATGATAGATCCTTTATGCTGACAGAAGGTCCGTCTCCTGATATCAACACTGTTCGCCCAAACAAGGTTTCCTGAAATATATTGAGATTGCAAACATACGAAAGGTAATTAATTTAGACAAATAAAATAAAAAACTTATTATAATATCTTCAGTTAAAATTACGAATGGTTTTAAAATTTGAAGTCCGAGAACCTGAAATTTATCAAATTCAATTTTGAACATAACAGATATATCGTCTGTGGAAATACATGGAAAAATTGTACTCTTTAAGACTTTATCGAAACTTGTGTTAGATTTTATGTTATCGTAGAAGGTTCGAAAAAGTCTACCTTAATGCTATTATAATTTACTTGCATCAGCTCATTTTATTAACATTTAGAAAACCGTAAATGTAATTGAAAATATGAGCGATCAACTGTGAGCTGCAATACTCGAATTTTACCGGCAAGTGGATTATATTTCAAAGAGAGAATTATGGAATATATGCCAGAAAGACACACTCCACATCTTACATAAATTTATAACAGATACTCCAAAGGAAAATTTTATTCCGATTAAAGCGCTTTCCTGGCTTGACCTTTATCAGAAACGCTATAAGCAAAAAATAGTAAGGTCAGTCCAACTGAATCACTATTTATGAAGACATTGTCTTTAAGCGAGACAGCAAATTGTTGATTTTTTTTCCTTTAGACCATTTGTAAATCCTTCATTTCCAAAAATCATACTTTGAAACAGCTAATTCTGGTATTTAACTGCTATGGAAAGTCAAAAGTGTGGGTTAACTTGTTCCCTGTGTGCAGATAAATAAACTGGGGAAGATAATAAAAATTGTCCAATTTGTTGCTAATGTCTCAACTTAAATACAAGTAACTAAGTAGACTTACATACGGGCTTTGTTGCCAGAATTGATCGGCCAGAAAATCTCCAACTACTTTAGCAGTTTTTGCAATGAGTTCTTTAGCTGCCATACTAAGCGCTGCAGTAACCACCTGTCGTTCGGTTTTCTTAACAGATAAGGCACCAGATACCAAAACAAGCATCCCAAATATAACTTTTAGAAAAAAAAACATATATGAGAAGAGTAGGTGTAGTATTATTGTAGATGTATTATTAAATTTATTAAATAAACGTAATCAGCGAAATCTACTGGATAACTGATTCGGGACAGCCTCATTAAACAGGCAGCAGGGTTAAACATGATTGTGAGCGCTCTGCCCTGCTTCTTAAAGCACAGTAGTGTGACAAAATGACACAAAAATATTTTTTGATGTCGATGCGTAGTACGCAAACAACTTCAAACAAAAAAAAAAGATGCAACAGGACCAACTGACCTCAAAAAAGTGTTCACTGTTTCTGACAGCTGGTTCAAAATCCAAAAATAATTGATAAGATACCTGGATCCAGTGGATAAGATATCAATAAAAACAGGTCCGGCTGAATTTAGTATAAAAATATCAGAAATAGTCATATAAAACAAGGTATTGTGCAATCCTAAAAAACTTTACTGCAGCATGAAGGAAACACATGTAGCAAAATATTGGCTTAAGCTAGTAAATAATTGAGATAAAGTCATGTTGATTCTAATAAACACAATATTTAAAGATATAAAGATAGCCATTATGGAAAGGTTCTGCAAGTAACTGATAAGTACTGATGAGTCTTGATTTATTGTGTTTGAATTACTAGCTTTATTTAGCACATTTCAATAAAAGGTTAGGTGTGATATCATGCTCTTTATCAAATTTCACCAAATAATTGGAGAAATTAAATTCTAAATAAGATTGTGTCCATTAGAATATAGCTGTTTACACGGACAAAACGAACAAGTTGAAAAACATACATTGTATGAAGGAGCCAAACGGATGCTTTCGTCAAGGAAAAGAAAATTTACCATAAGGAAGAGAAGTCCATTCTAGAATTCCCATGCGAGAGATCAAAAGTTCATAGTCCAAAGAGAAAAGACAAATGTGAAACAAACTAAAAGATAAAACGTAAACCAAAAGAACAAAAGAAATTTTCTTTTAGTCTAGTTAAAAGTGACGTTCTATGAGATAAACTGTAGCGACAATCTAGCACTCATTGAAAATTTTAAATGCGATTATGGGGAATTGTTGTATAATGGTAGGAGAAATCTAACAGTTTCAAATTGGTTATCTAAATCGCGTAATGTCTCTAGATCATCAAGAGAGTTTTCATGCTCCACAATAGTTAATACTATTATATTCATACGATTTATTGCAGTATTTAGACAGACAGAAATCTTTCTTGTAGTGGACGCCGAAATTTTAAATAAAACGGTAGTTGGCGGGTTTCTTGTGCAATTTTTGTTTTATTTGTTTAATCCCGTTTAAATTGAACTCCTGAAATACGTATACAGAATAAAAGGAATTTTGTATATTCACACAACATTAATAAACTAGTACTATGAAACCACTGGGTCGATGTAACAGTCCTATCTGACATGAACGTTATCACTTATTGTTTTGCGGTCATTTGCAGTATTAAAAATCCGAAAACTCTAAAATTAGGGAGAGGCTTCAAAGAGGTAATAGGCATACGTTTTAGAGGCTAATGTTTTGCCATAAATAAGACCATGATTTTAAAGGCGGAAAGCCGTTCCAGCTGCAAAATATCCCGTGCTCATTTATTGATTTTGAATAAACACCAGCCTTGACTATTATGTAACACGACAGATGACAAGAGTGTAGCAGGAGTTGCTAACCCTTCCGTAGCCCTGAACTCGCCCTTGTTTTTGTAGGGTTCGTGTGACTCGAGCCTTTGTTTTCAGTGTAGTTTTTTGTACTAT
The DNA here is from genome assembly GCA_032357055.1 of Geukensia granosissima. NCBI lineage: Eukaryota > Metazoa > Mollusca > Bivalvia > Mytilida > Mytilidae > Geukensia > Geukensia granosissima. Next base: position 7,723 of record JAULBM010320004.1, on the reverse strand, counting down.
GTTTGGCTGTTGTTTTAATTTGTTTGCCACGATATTGTCTTTCCTCTGACTTAATGATTTCTGTCTGCCCTTTGGTATCTTTGATTTTTTCAATTGATCCTGTTTCAATGGTAATCTCCTAATGCATCCTCCTACGTCAGAATAGGTTGACGAGAAAAGTTACTTTATATCGAAAGGATAGAAATTTTACTTTTTATAGATTATATATATTTCGGATTGTTTTATCCACTATGGAATATTTAAGTGTCCTGAAGTCTACACTTGCAGTAACTATAAAAGGCTCGGAAATTAAGTTTTCTGAGGTTTGATAATATAAATATTAATTTTATATAATTGTGTATATTAAACAAAAATATCAAATCTAATTCAAATATGAAAGTAAGTACTTATCGCCTTCATGGTGTCCTTTCGGTGATAGGTATAATCTGGTGACGGAAAATTCTTATCTGTTTAGGTAAGACTTTAAATATTGTTAGCTACATTATATCGTTCAACTCTTTAATATAATCAAAAATATCTCAAGCATACGTACAGACCACAGAGGCAAGACAATTTTTTTTTTTATTAAAAAAATATCTTATAATTCCCCTATTAAACAAAGGGGTACTGCTTTCCTTGAGACCAAAAATTGATGGAGTATACATCTCTATATTTGCTAGATAGAGATATAATTGACACAGAAACTGATCAGATCAGGGATAAGAAAATTTTTGTTTTACCTCCAGAATTATAAATTTTGATAGTCCATTTTTGTGCCAGACATTTTTGCCTGAACTTCAAACCCGTTTTAGGTGTTTTAATATGCTTAGAAGTTATAATTCTACTGTCACTTGGTGGGTGGCTGTCTCATGGACAATCATGCCACATCTCCTATTTTTATATTTGAATATTGCATCACAAGAATGGTTAGCAAGACATCAGAAATTGCTTAACTATTATAGCTGCGTATATGAACACAATCATATCCGGAAATCTACATGCTTCTGTAAAAAGGATTCGAAGATAGCAAACGGACAGACAGGAAGCGAGAAAAGAAAATGGCCAACAAAATGTAACGAATGACAAATATAATACGCACAACACTATACTGATAACTTGTACTGGATTAACAAAACCCTACAAAAAGTAGGGTGAGTTCAGGAACTCCGGAAAGGTAAGCAGTACCTGTTACTCGGGTGTTACCCATAGTGTTAATCAGTAATCAAAGCTGTTGTCAATTAAGCTTCAGTTTTCTGTGTTGTGTTTTGTTTATTTATGTTTATTTCGTTATTTTCTATCAAAATCTGTTTTTGTTCACCAGACACTCATCAACACTTGTCATTTTAACAGAATGGTGGTTTCGGTAATACCTATAAACTCCATTTATTACGTTTGTCTTCAAAATTACAAGTATAGAAAAAGGAGACGTGGTATAATTGTCTCGTAGAAGTTTAAATCAAAAACATCCACAAGTTTACATATTCCATATAAACAAAATTCATTTTGTTAGGACATTTTTTCTAGATCACCATCTTTTAATTGCACCATATAGATTTGTTTCTCTAGTAAATCACAGTTAGGAGATTTCAACAACTTGCGTTTTTGACGAAACGTGCGATGTATATATTTGTCGCAGATGATGTATTGGTTCTCTGAAATACACAAAAGAACGTTTCAAGTTCTGTTTTATTACAGCGTCCAGTAAGTTTCCTGATCCGTTGCTGTTGGGTTTTAAACTAGAAGATAGCAACTGCGAGTACACTTTTGAGGTCGATACTTTTGTTGTATCTTGTAGTAAGTTTTAATGATATTTGTTATTGGTTTTCAGCATCAATCTCAAGTGTTAAATCCATTTCAATCGATTTTTATAGTGTGTTTTTATTTGTGTTTTGTAAAACCACAGTCCCAGGTTTGGGGAGGGGGAAGTTGAACGCTCACCAACCGGTTTAATCCGCCACATACTACTGTGCCTGTCCCAAGCCAGGAACCTGTAGTCCAGTGGTTGTCGTTGTTTAATTAGTGATTTATTGTTACATGTTCATCATATTTGCATTAGATTAGGTCGATTATAGTGTTTTATGTATAGTTTTACATTTTGTGTTTCGGTGCCCTTTACAGCTTCCGTTATCGTATGGACTCTGGTTCATTGTTGAAGGCCGTAATGGGACCTGTAGAAGTTTAAATTCGACTGTCATTTAGTGGGTGGCTGTCTCATGGACAATCCTGCCACATCTCTTATTTTAATACTACTAAAATTTCTGTCCTTTTTACTAGTGCTTTGTTTAAATTAAAGTGATTACTGGGTATGCTTGGATCTGGGACTTCCTATGCTTTGGTTCTGATGCTACTGATAAAAGGTTACTATTAGCATACCAAAATTCCCAATATTCATTGAACAGTGTTAATTTTTTATTCATGAATTGCTGTAATAATAAAAAGTTACAAACATAATGGTATAAACTATTTTTGGAGTGAAAAAATTACAGGCTTTCAAGGAATCTTTTGAAACTGTTGATAGTAATGATTTCTCTCTATACTACACTTCCACTTTATCCTTAAAAATAGAAATTCTCATATTTGATTGAATGGTGTTTATAAGTACATTTGCTGTAGTAGAGAAAGGTCATCTTTCTGTGATGGAAAAGGCAAGTATAAAAGATGTGCTTACTGGAGGTAAAAGGTGATGATTGATTCTTTCAATTTCCCTCTGGAACAAAGCAATCACTGTATAACTGACATGGTCTAAAAATTCATCTTAATAAACTAACCAGTAAAGGATTTCGTCACATTATTATTATCTAATTTTTAATTGTTGTTATTTGTACTAATATTGACGTCCTTGTAATTTAGCTTAATGCGGAACCAAACAGTTTATATATGTTAAGACATTTTGTACTTCCTGTCTATATATTTTTATATTGGCATCTGCATAATTCCATGTTTTCTTGGATTCTAATAATATTTAAACACTAAATCCTTTTGTACGTGTAATCTTTGAAACCGACAGCAACTGCAAGGACGCTTTCAAGGTCGATACTTTTGTTGTATCATGTATTAGTTTTAATTGTAATTGTTGGTTGTTTTTTTAGTGTCGATCTCAAATGTTAAATCCATTTAGCGTGTGTGTTAATTGTTGTTTTGTCACACTTCTGTCCAAGGTTAGGGTGAGGGTTGAGCGCTCACAAACTGGTTTGACCCCGCCACATAATTAATGTGTCTGTCTTAAGCCAGGAACCTATATTCTTGTGGTTGTCGTTGTTGATTTGTTGAAAGAAGGCATAACTAAGCGCCCTTTTAGTGGAACAGAAGATGCAAGTATTTTTTAACTGCTCAGCTTAAGTATGAAAAAATGAAAAGATATAGGAAAATCCCAGAGAGACTGTACTCCAACAACGAGACATACAGAATAATTTACAAATCTGCAGGTCTCCAAAAGGCCTCAAACAAGGGTGGAATACCACACCTTATGAAAAGCTCTAAATCGTCCCAAATAAAAAAACCGTGTATGCGTAAAATAATACAGCTCTTATCTGTATATTATCAAAAATGTACATGAAACATGACCACAATTCTGACTTGAAACAGGTCATGAGACATGTGGTTGGGTTAAACTAGTGGGTACCCAATTAACCCTCACCCGACGAGTGGTCAAAGAAAAAAATCAAAGAAAACAAAAGCAAACATAAAATAGAAAGAAAGGATATTGAGTTAGTATTATTGACACAAAAATCTGTATATACAAGTAAATTCCAAGCAAAGGAATAGTGCTTTGATGATTTTTTAGTTTCGTCTGTAGTTTGGGTTTGATGTTTTGTTTCACTTTGTGTTTGAACTGTTTTTGTTTATCTCGCCTTTGTTTTCAGTGTTATTGTCAAATTTACACAAGTTGTTGACAGATAAAGTAAATTCTTATCAGACAAATGTTTCACGTCAGACCCCTATTTCTTGACATACGAAGACAATGTTTTCTCTAAAACTGTGCTTGTGTTTGTTAGCAATTTGGATAAATTTTGAATATCTGACTGGAAAACCGGAACCATCTGAAGTTGAAAGAGGTATTCGTCAGGAGGAAAATGGGTAAATAACAATAATAAAAAAATAATAAAAATGATTTCAAAATTTAAGAAGTACAAAGAGTTAGGCAAGGAGAGAATCGTGACCCCCCCCCAAACAAAAAACACACCAAACTGATATTATATAATTTTGCTCAGGTGAAGGTTATGTAAGAGAATTGAATAGACATTTTGCAATATGGTTTCAGCCCGGGTTTCAGTAGCTGTTGATGTATTTTTCTATAGAAATATAGGAAATATAGTCTTCTTTGGTGGAGTTATCTCCCCCAATTTGGCTTAACGGTGCATTTATTGTTATTTATTTCTACTACCTCTGACAAGTTGGAATAAACTTATGCTTGTTTTATAAATGCCATAACATTCTGAATTTTAATTAAGATTAGTTTTTGCGTTTTTTAAAAAGCATAATTTACTTTTATCTGAAATTGCCTAATAGATCTAATTACAGAGAACAGTTCTTAAGTATGGTTATTTCGAAAAAACCCGGCAGCGCCAATTAAAACAGTGATTCATAGAAATAAATACCCCCAGTGATTTTACCATCTTTATTTATTCTTTTTATGATGCTGTTTAAGGTTGTAAAAATAGTTTTTGAAAAATGACTTTGCCAATCAAGATATTTAAAGTAATATGTAACAATATATCTATATGTTTTTCATTGTTATTGTAAGAGTTTTCTCCGCGATACATTCCATGTCATTTATATCTCGTTTGTTCAAGACGATATCCCCAAAATAACACAACATTTGTAATGGGAAAAAACTTTAATCAAAAACTGCAATAAAATTACTGGGTTTTGTCTACTATGAATCACCTTCTGTCCAGTTTTTAGACTAAATATCCAGTAAGTAAAACATTACGACCAGCATAACTAATGATCGGCGGGACAAACTGTGGTCATTTGTGCCCCGTTGCCTATCAAAATTGTTTGACCAAATTTTCTTGGACAAAGTTTTGTATGGTATTAAACCTTGCCTTCAGTTATTAGTAGACACCAAGTAGACGTCAAGTTTTTGCACGTTTGGCAGAAGAATTAGAATTAATGAATAAAAAAACCAAATTGGACGTATCCAAATTATGTTACAAACATTATACAAAATGGCTGATAACCTACTTCCTACTGACCGAAAATGTGCATCTAAACAATGACTTTGATTTTCTATTTGTAGAGTCAGTGTGTGTTGCCTGGCACAACATAATACAAAAACAGTGACGACATACTCACAAGTGGTGGTCTACGCTAAGGTGGCTGAAAATACGGAACATAATGTAACTTGCGGATTTCTTGGGCTTGATTGGTGCACAGAGACCATTACGACATACAAGTATGTTGTAAATAAAAAAGGATGCTAAAGGATAAATCTGATAAAAAACCCCAAAGAGCTTAACTGAAAAGGACGTCGAGGGACATGACAAATTAGAGAGCAAGCCAAAGATAAACAAAAAAGTTAAATAAACAAAGAAATAACAATGAAAAAAAAACAAAGACTGAAAAAATACTGAGTATAAGCTTAGGTGGTTCGTAAGGGTAAATGGTTCTTGTCTTAGTAAACATGTTAAGGATTCCCACCGGGTCCTTATTATCAGGTACGAAAATTGTCAAGACTTGCATGCTGAACACTTCTTCCCCGGAGAAAAATTAATAAAAAGCGGAAAGATAAACATGAGCTATTGCTAGTCACATTCTGCTAACACCATTTTAGGACTCATACCAATGACACAGATCCTTTTGTATCCTGACAGGTGACAGATATAGTTAAGAAATTAATTTTATCAGTTCTTAATTTGTCTTTTCCCTTTTTAACTTCAGTGGTAAAGTAATTGCAGATATATTTTTATTTTCTCGGTGCGCGACTGTGCTATTTCTATAAATTTAACAAAAAACCTTAACCGTTTCCGATCTGTATTTCCACATACCATGTGTTTTCACTAGTTCATCCTGGTTTTTTGGGATTTCAGTTGTTTTTTTAAAATTTTTTGTTAAGTGGATTTTTCACTGTTGCAAAGCTAAGAATGATTTCCTTTTATATATAGTGTTGTTTCTATTAACTATAGCCCCGCGGGCGACCGGGATATAAAAATAGGCCGTTCTATTTCTCCTCCTACAGGTAAAATCCCTGCTAAAGAGCCGTCAGTTGGTTTGTCGGGATGTAGAAATACTCGACCACCCCTCGACTTGCCGGAGGAAATACGTAACTAGTTTTTCTGCCAGGGGTAGAACCTCTCCTAAAGGGGCTTCTGTTGGTTTGGTGGAATGAAAAGATAATCAACACGTCTAGGACGGGAACGCTACCGCCATGTATTCCCCTTATTTGGAAAATGCCACGCTCTCCGCATGTTTAAGTACCCGTTGTAACAGCTGGTAACAGGTGGTCCGTTGGTGGTCAGTTGAGAAGGCTAAATTTCCCGCCCCTACCCAAACAGTCCTAAGACATCTTGTGGCTAGATAATTCCCCGGCCTGTTTACCCCGCTCGGACGATTTATGATATATTGTTGGGTAACTTTTTCTCGTCTTGAATATGCATGAAATATTTGTTGCTGGAGCAAATGGATCAATCAATCAATCAACCATCACCTGTAAGCAATGCATTTTTCGTATCCCAAATTAAAGCTTTTCAATAAGTGACTTCATAACCCGTTGTTCAAGTAATGTTGCCATTATGTATCATTTATGTAGAGAAATTTTATTAAGCAGTTATCGCAAAGTAATATTCGTAGCAGACTTGATAGTAACGTGTAGATATTTTTATTTCATCTTTGGTAGTTATGGTGTCATTGACCATCATTCGGCAACTACTTTTTGTAGTAGAAAATATTTCTAGACAGGTCATAACAAGAACAGATAACTCGAATGCGTTTTATGTTTTCCTTGCTTATAACGTTTCATTTTTATTTCTGTCCTTAAAATATACGTCAAATCAAGTTGTAACTAAGCTTAAAGACCTTTTTACCGATGAACAAACAGAACATTACTTTGATTACGTCATTGTGACCTCGAACTATATGGTAATTGCATTGTTATCTTTTTTCCAGGGAAATGCCAGTGTATAAACAGATTTCCAACACGACCACTGTAGATACACCTTGTCCAAAGAATCAGTTGGTGTGTTGTAATGGTTATATCAGATTAATGGGCCATTGTTTGTGTAAGTATATTATAAAATATACATACGCAACAAAATTGTGCAAAAAGCCATTATCTGCAATGGTGGGTGACCTGTTTAATATTTCGTTTTTGAACTTTGTTCCGTGTGAGTCATAAGTGAAACACGATTTTGTCTATTAGGATTTCTTAATCACAGATGTAACAGGTTTTGTCCAATATGATAACAAGTTCATTTATAGTATGGAACAGGATTAAGTTAAGTTACTTTTAATAACACAGCTGGATAAAACAGTCCTAGTCACCAGTGGTATTATATGACGAATCGCAACATCCAGCTTGTGTTAATAATTTTCATTGTATTTTTACCCGGATTTCCAAAATTTTGACTTCCGGTACAGCTGTTGTAGTTGCTAATCAACGAAATGGTCATACAGTGCATCAAATTGACATTGATATTTTGTAATAATTCTTATATGATTTGCGTGTTCGGAAATACGCTGACATGATTGGTTGAATTGACTTCCGGTAGCATTTTTTGATTTCGTTTATTTTTCGATAGACGAT
>JAULBM010319994.1:0-13599 GCA_032357055.1 Geukensia granosissima | reverse complement strand
AGTGGTCTAGGTAGTTGATTTAAACTTACCTGTACAGATCACTGTAACCTATCACCTATACGGCGTGAGTTCGCGCCCGGGTTTGTACCATACAAAAACGGGTTGCGTTTAACTCGCATCGTAAGTGATAAGGTTTGTCAGTTACTTGCCCAAGGTCGGTGGTTCTCTCCGGGTACTCCGGCTTCTTCCACTAGTAAAACTGACCGCCGCGATATGACTAAAATATTGTTGAAAGTGGTGTTAAACCCTAATCAAACAAACAAACAAAAACCTTACACGGGTGATAAAAATCGACAAACGTCTAACATACAGGGCAGTCTAACATAAAACTTCCCGTTTTAAAATTAAACAGTTAATAAATCGTGTTGAATTTTTGAAAGGTTTCCGCATCGAAAAAAATTTAATGTACTGACGCTTATGTGCATAAAAACGTTTTAATAATCAACAAATCATATTTTAAACAATGGAAATCAAAATGTAGTTATGTACCGTAGTTTACTTTCCGTATCTGTCAGCTTGAGTGTTTTTTAAATGTGATGCAGGGAGCGGATCCAGGGGCTGGGATACCGGGTCCCCCTTTGAAACGCAAAAAACTATAAAAAAGGAACAGTTTGGTGTAAATTTTTCTTATCTCCATTAGAAATCGAGGTCCACAAAAAGTCACCACCCCCCACCCCTTCCGTAAGGTCTGTATCCGCCTCTGGATGTTCCTACAATACAGAATAATCTGTATAAAATAAACACCAATTGTTTATTAAAGGAGGAATTTTGAACTTTGCCAACTAACTTCACAAAATCTTTATTGTCAAAGATGTTATCTTCAAAGAAAAATGTAATGACCATTTTGAATAGTATGGCCACTGGCATTGTTTTTCTCTTGAAAATAGACAAATGAAGTAATACTTATATTTAAGTATATAACCTATATTTGTGTATCCAAAGACTTTAATTGAAATAAAGTAAAAATCAAATTGATTTCTTCACACTATGAATAGAAGAAACCTCTATTCTAGGCGTCAATGATTATTTTAGATGCTATCTTTGAAGTTAAATCTGCTTTTTCATTAAAAGCAGAGCTTTGAATCTTAACCTGTGGGCACGGTTTTCCCCTTGAATCAGCAATTCGACCTTTCGAAAGTCAATTTGTACACTTTATGAAAAGGCCGAATGGTTTTAACAATGTTAAGCATTGACAACACACATTGTATATTTCCTCCAGCCATAATGTTTTTCGCTGTATTCCTGATTCAAGATTACTATCGGGAACAATTTGACGAATTTTTAGTAGACCAGACTGATTAAGATTTTGTGACATCGCATTGTAATTATAGGTGTGATTTAATATTACGTATGCTCACTACAATTTAGTGACCAATTTGCTCCTTGTGTTGTTCCGCCGCTATAAAACTGTCATTGTATTAATGGTTAACTCAGATATAGAAGGTTTCTCGCATTTTCACCTTATTTACTGCAAATTTGATATTTTTCCATTATTTGCATTTATATTATCTTATTACAAATAGCCGAAGTTAATTCGGATTCATATTCTCTACCGGGCTGGAATCTAATTACTTTTCTACAATTAATATGAACGTGCTAAACACCGCACGCAACATCGGCTAATATAAAAGGATCTATTCTTAAACTTCATAAATATGGATATTCTTGAATAAAACAAAAAACTCCAATGATTTTATCGGAAAAGGTACTTAAATCACCAAGCTTTCACAAAATCCCTTGCACTTGAATTACTCTTCAACAGGATATTCCCATTGTTGAAAACGTTGGAATTTATTCCGGGGAGACTTTAGTGGGAAATTAAATTATAGACGGTGATACTATGATGATGCTTTGAAAATTACACATGCATTTTTCGCTTCTTTAAAGAAACAGTTTTTTACAGTCGAGAAGACCCCACTTGGTAGTTTTCTCCGAGGTAGTTTATCAACTTCCTTGTACAGGCCGTTAGGCAAAACAGAAAAATACAGTAATAACATGTAGGTTTACTAATGCTATTTTAGAAAATTTAAAACTAGAAATATATTTGTACAAATAGCCATGGTTTTCTTCTCCTAAAAATTTTGTAGATGACTGTTTTATTCCTCTACAGACTTAAAGAAATCAGAAAATAATTATAAGTTTGGTGAACGAAATTTTGATAACATGTCAAATCAACCTGGAGATTAAAATCATGCATGACGCGCTAAATTATTATAAAGATGCAGGCAACTTTTATTTTTTATGAGAAGCTAATTATTGCTACTTTGTTGAACATTCATGGTAGTCATACATGAATTTGATCCAAATATGTTGTACAGAAAGATCTTTGATCCCCTGTTAAAAATGTGGAGCCATCTCCACCCTCAGATATTAAATACACAATATACATTCGTTATTACGTTTAAACTAAAATATTAAGAATGCGTTAAAAAAGCCCCCTTTCCCCTCCCATTTTCCTTCATAGGGTCTTCATGTTTGTCCAGTTTAACCCAGAATAATATAATCACCATAACAGACTTTTCAACTTGCCGAAAGCGTAAGTTACGGGTTTCCGTCGCTACGGGTTAGCCGTTTCCGTCATTATAATCCGTACTTCAAACAACTTCATATAATATACTGTTTCAATATAAAAAGTTACCCAGATTTATGCAAATTTAATCGCATTTTCTCGATCAAATAAACGAGTTAAACCGGTATGTTTGAAGTACATAATGTTTATTTAATACATTATATATCTATTCCAATATTTGTTTGACAAATGAAATTAAACACCTTCAATGTCTCATGATTCTGAATTTAATTTTCCCTTTCGAAATCCTATTTAAAATGTTTTGCATACAAAAAACGAATGGTCTGGGTAAAGGAAAAAAAAGTTGATAGTAATTAGATCACATAATTTTAAAGTAAGCAAATTTATTGAAAACTGGACAAGACTCTCCTTTTTGCATTCACAGGTGAAATTGTCTGCGAATCTCCTTAACAAGTCGGACAGAATATTTACAGAATAATTGAACTTTCAACCTTTCTTCATTATTCTTTGCTTACAGATATCATAAGAGATTCATTAGATAAAATCCTTCTCCCTAGCATTTCTTGTCAATCCCTAAGGCAATAGATACAGATGTTCAAAAAGTATATTTGTACCGTAAAATATCTTGTTTTTCATTAAAAATAGGTTGTTACAAAACTGGGTTGTTCGTCCTGTATATAATACATCATTTATAATACAAAACCGTGCTATGTTTTAAGTAAAAACAGATTAATAACATCACTTATTAGAAAATATGATATTTTTGACATAATTTGGTTTTGTACAACTGTTTTTTTCGCCATAAATACGTGTTAGAAATCTTAAATTGAATGTACATCAAGTCACATGTAGATGAGCATAAGATTTGTTTAAAGCCAAAGAAAAATAAAGAATTTGATAAATGTTTATGAATTTAAATTTAGTATAGAAAAAAGAGATGTGGTATGTGGTCATCTAAATCGTGTATATAAATAACACACTTTTGCAGATTTTAGAAGGGCCTTCAATAATGGACACATGTCCACACACACTACGACTACGAAAAGCTACAAAAAGCCCCAAAATTTAATGTGATGATATTCAAATATAACAACTATCGGGCAAATAAAATATTTATTATCAAAAACGTCCAAAGTAAGAACTATCGTAAATCTGGGAATAAAAGAAAGAGATGTTTTTTCTTGTTTCCAGCGTAAATAAGTCTTAAATTTACTTAAAACTGCATTGTTTTAATACAAAGAATATTTTTAAAAATTGAAAGTGATCTAAAGCATAAAAGATTAGCACAGTCTGTCTCTGGAAGAAAAATCACCTCAGTTCTAAATTGTAAGTTTAATATTTTGAGAGAAATTTCGAAGTTTAAAACTTTTAAGTACAACCAATTGAAACAGTACCTTACGAGCACAAAGAGTGCTTACATGTATATCAACGTTTTATGTTGATTAACAGGTTGTTAGTGTATACATGTATTTATCTACATGTGTAATGGGGTGTTCACAATTTCACGTCCCCGCAAGCTACACATTTGTTTTATGAAAAAGATGAGACATGCGTTAAAAGAAAAGTGTATCATACGATCCCCACATAAACGAATTGGATCCTCCACCAAATTTAACACTATTCTGCGTCCCTTGTTTAAACGTCTAATTCAGAATCACTACAGCCATCCTTCAGGAGGCGGGAAGTATTGTTGTCTTTTTTGTTCGTCAAAAAATTTTGACTAACGATTTCTTAATAATTGCTTTATATATATGAGACATTCCCTTATCAATGTTTCTCAGAGTCTGTGGTTGTGTTATTATATTTCTGCAGTCTCAGTTATATTCTGTTTGTGCTAGAAGTTATTTACAGAGGCGGATCCAGACTTTTGGAAAAAGGGACCCACTTGCCAACACATACTCGTACATAAGTGGATAAAGGAGGACTTGTCAATACATACTCGCCTTCATGCAAAACAAGTGCTAAAAATATTTTTTTACATTTTCAAAAGGATGCACGGGCCTCTTGCCTCCGTCCCTTTGCATCTTGCCGTTGTATATCGAAATAAATGCAGAATATTATACAACTAAGCTGTATTTTTGAGTCATATGACATAGGTATATATATTGATTATGTTTATTATTGAAACAACGTTATTTCAAATCATGGTATTACAATGATTATCAAGATTTGGAGGCTAAAATGTGTTTTATTTGACTTGTATTCTTGTAAAATTCTTCATATTCATATCATATTGAATTAGAGTTGAATTTTTTTTCCTTTCTTAAGAAATAAGTGGAAAATTATATCCCAGCGAATACATTAATCTATTTGTTGAATGTTAATTACCCCAAAAAATCTTTAAAATTCTAAAGACATTTATGACGTACTCTTAAAACCAACCTCCATGAATCTCTACATGTACATCTTATTTAACTCCCCGTTCTTATTACATAATCGTTTGAAAAGGATGATATCGCGTTACAAATTTTTTCCTTATTAGAATCTTATAACTAATCATAATTCAAATGTCCTTGAAAATCAATAATGTAAATATAGTATTCTATTAAAACACCTGATTCTTTTGTTGACAAAATGAAAGCTGGATGAAGTGCAAATTAAATAATAAAAAGTACATTATACATTTTGTCAGAGACGTATATAGACATATATATACGTCCCTGATTTTGTGAAAAATAATTTTACAAGTCAGTGGGAGAAGAATTTTTCAAACTTACATTTTAAAATAAATTGTCAATATTTAAAATATTTGTTTCCGATTACACTAAACATTACATTCGTGTATTAAAATTAGTTACATAAATTTGCAATCTTCACCCCCCCCTTTTCATCAATCAAGGTAAATTCAAAATTATTATTTTAAAGAAAAAAGCTACTCGTTTGAAATAGAAATCGAAAGATTAAATTTAATAGTGGGATTTTATTTCAATAATTCAAAAAACTATTATATTATATTAGAAAAGGTCGTTTACTTAAAAAAATAAACATTTTGCAAAAAAATCCGATTTCAAGTTGAAAAATAAAACTTCTCACCTGTTATAATGGCTAGAACACTGTATATGGAATGACAAAAGTTTAATCCCATAGTAATTACTGTCCGAGGTATCTATAACTCCTATTTTAACTTCCCATTTTGGGTACGTTTAATGTCCGTAACTGTATCTCACCTGGGAATTGTCGTTTAGAATATGATTTACAGATACTAACTTATCAGTTTACATATGGTTTGGTGTCCTGACACGGTCGAGAGACTTAGTACATAATAAACTTAAAATGATTTAAACATTCATCTTTTGGTACTTAATTCATATGCAGGACTATACTACATCAAAAAGTAAATGCTTCACAATTATACAATAGTTTAAAGTATACGCCGGAATTACTTCTTAAGCTAGGCGGAAATTTGTTGTTGTAATTAACTTTCGCTTCACAAATCATACATAATGATGAATTACAAATTTTTACAAAGTTTGTTGATGGGAAACTGTTATCACATTGTCTGCTGTTTAAAGTGAATCCAATAAGCTTAGTCACAATTCTTTTCAGAATTTTTTTCCACAGTTATTGAATAATATGGATAATCACTCTACGCGTTGTTTACATTAGAGATCGGATTCATTAATCATTTATTAACGCACATTTTCATTACAATTTTCCATTTTTGAATAGACACCAAATTTATGGCCTCAAGTATCAAATTTGAGAAAATCATAACGGAAGTCGAAGATGTTTCCATATGAAGTAGAAATATTAGCCACTCCACAACAACTCGAATAGAAGTATGAAAATTAACTGTTAGTAGTAAAATTAACCAGTAATTTATCGACCTAAAAATACTAAAGGGTAATTCCCACATTTTATGACTTAAATCGATTATTCTGATAATGCAGAAACTGTTTGTTTTGATAATTTCGATATTTAACCTCTGAATAATACATTAACTCGATTTTTGAATATAAAATGTCCTTGTCATAAACTGAAGTTAGTTTTTTGATATATTCTTTTTTTTTCAAAGTTTAATTTAAAAAAAAATTGTTCAACAGAGTTACAAAAAAGTTGAAATGTAAGTAATTACACAGGGAATATTGGTCTTGTGCGTTAGATATACAATAAAGAAAACAGTCTCCAAGTTGTTTTTTGAAATCGGTAGAATTAAAGGTAACATAAAATGTAAACAACGAGGGTCACCGTTGATTCATATAATGGGGGATTTCAAACAATTACCAGGAATTCGATCTTTAACAAGTTGTATATTTATTAAAATGTTTCTTTATTGTATAAAATTTTTATGTTTATGAAACCGCCCAATCTTTAAGACATTTTCAATAATATAGAAAATGGAGATTTGCTCTATGATTGTCTTTGAGGCAGACATCCTAAAAATAAAAATTACAAACATCAACATATTGCCCTAAGACTTAAATAATATCCACACAATAAGGAAAGCTGTAAAATCTAATGATATTCAAATTTAAACAAAAAATGGCCAATTTAGTATACAATGTAAAACAAATAACAGCTAGTTAAACAAAAAAAGACATCCACGGGATATTGTCGTTTCTTTTCTACTTTCCCTAGATGGTGATGACTTAGACCAAAAAATAAAACATTGTTTTGTGACTCTTCTAGTTTACAGCAGCGGAAGGCTTCAAATCAAAACTGTTTGTAAACGCTCCAATGATCAACTTTTCGCTCTCCTAGCAGTTATATTCCAGCTGTAGGCGTATGGCGCATACAGCTCCCAGCTTATTTTCAAGAGCATTTGCTCGATATAGCGATTTTCAAGACAGAGCTAAGTCGTTGAGATAGAAACTGCTCAAAAGGTATATGTTGCTCCACTTTGGAACCTCCTGTGAAAGTGCAGAGTAAACCAAAAAGCTGTCCACTTTTCCGCCTGGGCGTTGTACTACTTTTAGACCTTTCACTTTGCTATGGGGTGACTTGTACCGGATTGTTAATTGAGTGATTCGGTGGGTGGTCTTTAAAGATACAGGAAATGCTTACCCTTCTGGACCGCCTGAGTTCATACTCCACATTGTGCATATAGTTTGTGTTTGTTGTGGTTGCGTGTGAACATTGTGTGTGCGCCATGTACCGTCTTGTTGTTGTTGTCCTTGCTGTCTGTCGTATTGTCCTCTTTTGTCTGGACCTTCTGTTTTCTTCCGTTTTCTCTTCCACTTCTCATAGAAGCGTGAAGATATTTTATGTCACCCAAACAAACATTCATTTTCCACAAAATCCGAGAATTTAAATAAAAATTTATAAAAATTAAAGAACCAATTTTCGATGAAAACAATACATAATTTTAATAAAACATTTAATGATGTAAAACTGTAGGAATTCCTATCTGTGCTCAATATAAAATCCTAGTGTTCCGAACGACTTATTATAGCAACGTTATAAGTTGCTTGTCCCACCAGGGAAAAGTGTTAATGTTCATTATTATATATAATTAATGAAGCTTTCAGTAAATATGTTTTACAGAACAAATAGTGAATCAGGTTTTCATATTGCTGCTCATTGTTCAATGTTTATTGCATATTGTAACTGACACAACACGTTGGAATAACAGACTCATCATTTATTTCTGTATAAACACTCGATCAAGGTATTTACCTTTTATCTTAAAACCAATTTTAGATTTCATGTTATTGGTGTTTCTTTGAAAATTGTTTGCTTCCGTTTTCTTCCGTTGAAGGCCGTATCGTTTGATTTTGGTGTCGTCGCATGCTAAATTTCTGTGTTTGTTTTTTCTAACAAAATATGTGGCAAAGACTGTCGTCATTTGAAAATTTGCCATGTTACAGATCGATATGAAATCAATGAAAACAATTTAATGTTTAAGAAAGGACTTGAACCTATTTCCTGTCCCTTTTTTCGCAGTTATTTACTTTTATATACTTCAGTAGATTTGAACCCAATTTTCTAGAGAGTCCACTGCTAAAATATTGTGAAGTTCTAATGGCCGGTGAGCTGGCTATCCAAGGCCTATTTTTTCAAAGTTAATCTCTATTTTAGCAGACTGAGTTAATCAAACATACTTGTGTACTTTTTACTGAAGGCACTTTGTTTTGCATTGCATTGCAGGGAAAAATTGTGAAAGGAGATCACCCATTGACCATTTGTGATAAAGGATAAGAATTATTAGATGTATTTTTGGAAATGGCAACATAAGGACCATTCCAATAAAGTTTTGTTTTGGTTGTAACTTGGCAATTTCAAACAATGGAAGGATTCTTTTCTACAAGATCTTCTACGTGTTTTAATTTTTGTGACTGTAACAGCGATCATGGTTTGGAGAACAGGGCTGAAGATTTTGGGAATATACAATTTTGCTACAGGTTAACAAATGTATCAAAGTTAAAATGGCCTATATGTTTTGTACAAAATGGTTTTGACAGCTTTTTACCGCCGGTCATGGAATCATTCCTCATTGAATCGTCGGCTAGATTTAAATCCACAATTATTGCTGGTATCTAAAGCCGTGTTCTCTCCAACAGATTTTCGGAACCCAACTTTATCTTTCTCAGTTTTAAATACATGTAATTTTGTGACCATGCACAGAGTTGGGTTCCTCCACGATTTCTAAATTTTATATTATTTAATAGTTTAACTTAAGATATTGAATATGAAATTCCGAAATTCTCTATATCTCTAACTTTCATATGACTTTGTTCATTTTTGTATATAAAATAGCAGGAAATTCATGAGTTCATTTGAAAGGTGAAAAAATAAGTCCATTCCTTTTTTTGATGACGGAACATATTGAAGATTATTTTACTCCATGTAAATTTTTGTAGTTATATGCTAGTATATTTTGAATATTCAATAGGTAATGTGCTTCGCTAGCTAATGGTGGGCAATTAAATGTTGACAAAAATTACAAAATAAGGCAACAAGCAATGTTACATTGCAGGGTCTGCCAAATGCTCCAAAAAACCTCTTTCCAAGTTACTGACAGTTATTCTATATATATCGGCAGTGGAAAACGGGCTCTAGAATTACTTTGAAACAAGCCATTCTAGAAGTGGCGTGAATCAAACGAGGATTCCAAAAAATTCCAAATATCTGTTAGAATGCCTCACATCAAGGTTCATTTCATCTAGCAATATATCAAAGATTTGAATTTTCCACCCTTTATACAACTTTTCCACATTCAAAACTAAAAAAACAAAAAGAGTCTGAGTTCACCTTTGATTTGTTTTAAAAAGATGACAAACGCAGATACAAATAATTGGTTCTATTTTGTTATTTACCACTCTGATTCTAATAAAAAGTACTCTGAAGATGACATTGGCGTAATGGAAGATTTCTAGATTGACAACATTTTTGTAGTGTTTGGCGGACGTGTGTTTCAGCCAACTGTGAACCCCTTCTCACCATTTATTATTTTATTCTTCATACAGAGCCTTCTACAGAGGAAAAAGAAAAAGTTGGCTCAATTTTTTTGTTTCACTTTCCGCTATATAGATGATGTCCTTTCACTGAATAACTCTAAATTTGGTGACTATGTTGACCCCATTTCTCCCAATGAACTTGAATCAAAGATACTACAGAGACAGAAAGGTCTGCTTCATACCTAGACTTGCACCTAGAAATTGACAGTGAGGGAGGGTAAAGAACAAAACTTTACGACAAGAGAGATAACTTTCGTTTTCCGATTGTTAACTTTTCGTTCATGTCTTGCAACATTGCAGCCGCATCTTTATACAGAGTGTATATATCTCAGTTGATAATCCAGGACTTATGCTTCCTATCAAGATTGACAAGAAAGCTACTGAGCCAAGGATTTCTCTGGAAAAGATTACAGTCATCACTCCGGAATACTTTCGGTCGCCATCATGATTTTGTTGGCAGATACGAAATATCAATTTCACAAATGACAATGGATATCTTCCCGCTGTCGTGAATACAAGTCCGTTCCTATACCGGTTGTGACTAACATCGATTGTGACTATACACCGGCTTTGACAACTGAGTAACACGACGGGTGCCACTAGTGGAACAGGAGTTGCTTACCCTTCAGGAGCGCCTACACTCATCCTGGTTTTTGTAGGGTTCGTGTTACTCCAGCTTTAGTTTTTAGTGTAGTGTTATGTGTTCTATGTTTGTCTTTTGTTTCATTTTGTTGGCCATGGTCTTGTTTGTCTTCCTACTTAACGATT
Source organism: Geukensia granosissima (assembly GCA_032357055.1). Lineage (NCBI taxonomy): Eukaryota > Metazoa > Mollusca > Bivalvia > Mytilida > Mytilidae > Geukensia > Geukensia granosissima. The sequence goes on along the minus strand of JAULBM010319994.1, from coordinate 2,904 downwards.
TTTGCCTGCCACTTTCGTATCTTCGAATTCCTTTAAAATTTGCATAAATATTTAGCAACAATAATTCGTTCAGATTTTCAGTATAATAATCAAAATATTGGGGTACCAAAATACCAAAATATTTCCCATGTCGGAGAAAAGACCCCATTATAAAAATATACAGGAAAATATAGTTTTTTTTTAATTTGGTTTATATTGTGCTGGAACTAGTTCATAAGTACTGTGTTAATTTTATATTATTTCGTTCACCGCTGTTATACAAGTATGGCCTTCTTAGGAGGTGGACATTCAAATTGTCAACTTGTGAAGGTTTGTTTTCACTCTTCTACTCGAGGAAAAACAACCCTCACAAGTTTACAGTTTGGATGCCAACCGACTAAGATGACCATTATTGTTTTATTAAACTAATCAATTAATTAAACAAAATGTCTTTGTTACATGTTTGGGTTTGTCGAGGGCGACAATAATATAATACAACTTGTTGTCGCCACCTATGGTCCTTTTCGAAAACATATTTCCGGAAGTCCAGGTTTAGTTTAAAAATAAGATTTTGTAAGTGTTGTTCCCCTTTGTGGGTAGGCCATCACATCAACGTAACAAATAACAAGGAGAAATACCCGACTTTCCCCTGTACTTTATCCTACAGCATTTGATTTCTACGACTTCCAGAAGTAATTAAGGTATTTACGCTCCACATTTTAATTTTTAAAAACTAAAAATGAAAGCTTTAACTATTTGTCCTCGACAGATATTGATACGCGTTTTATTGGTGAATTCTATGGAAACTTTATATCACACTACCCGGAAGCCGGGAACCAGAAAGGTAAATTTTAATTTTAGAAGGAACCACGGTCTTTCGGAAATGGGTTTTCGAAAAGGGCTAATGTAAATTGTTATGGGTTGTCGAGGGTGACAAAAAAGTTTTACTGTGGTTGTCGTTGTTTAATTAGTCACGTTCACCATTTTTGCATAAGATTAGGTAGATTGTCTTGTTTTATGTACAGTTTTACATTTTGTATTGTGGGGCCTTTTACAGCTTGGACTCTGGTTCATTGTTGAAGGCCGCAATGGTACATGTAGAAGTTTAAATCTTCTGTCATTTGGTGGGCGGTTTCATAAACAATCATGTCACATCTTCTATTTTTATATTACACCCGCGATTACAAATCTGTGAGGTTGTTGGTGGATACGTGGCAATTGTAAAAGCCATGTGACATCAGATTGAACCAATCATTAAGACAAATTTATAGGGAGGTTTAATAATCGGGGTTATATACTGAAGATAAGTAAATTATACTATCTGTCTTCTTGACTCAGCAGAGGTGAATGACCACCGGTGATGAATTTCGGGATAACTGAGGATTTAAAGGCTGATATTTTACTAATTTTGACCTTTATTTCCCGATTAAGGGTTCTCTAGCTGCTTAGGCAGCATAGTAAAGTTGTGACAACAAGTACTTTGTCATAATCTACAGGAACCTGTCCAACGGTACAGGAAGCTACGTACGTAACACAGTACACCCTACAGTGACGACGCTACACCTGCTTCGTCCACGTGTCCTGGAAATAGCCAAAGAATCTAAAAATAATTCGTTTGAGACTGATGTGTGACGTTTATAACCTTTCCACTACGTGGATCATCACTTAATAACTTAACTAAAATTTTTGCCGCAAAAAGTTTCACATTTTTGTATCAGTAGTACGCAGTACACAATTGTCCACAGAAACAATACCGGAACAAACTAATAAAGGAGGAAGTCCAAAACAAGAAAGATGTTCTGGAATCAGATTCAAGTTTTACTCTAGAAAGACTTATTATTTCCCTGCTCAACAACTTAAACGGTCGAGCCGAACGTTCTACATCCGCCATTTACGGAAAAGAATAAAAGGGGATATGGTGTAAAAATTCATGACACACAAATCTCAAATATACAAGTTAATTCCAAGCAAAGGAATAGCGAGGCCTTCATCACGGAGATAAATTCGCACCTCACTCTAAGTTCAAGAGGGCCCCTAGCATCGGTTTGGGCGGAAATCTTTGCTAGATGTCAACAACACTACATCTGTGCATTGCAGCACTCGGATGCGGGGTAAGGTCAACAAATTACACATGTACACGGGCAAAGAAACCTAACAAAATCTGTTACTAGTAACTGAGAAATAAGACTTTGTGACATCAAGAATGACATAGGATTTATGTTCAACCAAAACCAACTACACATAGCGGCAATAAAACAATTACCGAAGTGTCAGAAAAACGACATTTGATCGATTAGGAAGTTCGAACCCAGTAAAAATTACTGAATAGATGTGTCTTACACAAAACGGTCACTTCTACTGGACGGTTTGATAATTTGAAAACCGAAAACAATATATTCCTAGACAACAAAGTTTGCTTTAGATGTTGTTCACACGATACACACAAGATTTTAGTTGATACATTATAGCGAATGTAGAAGTGACCGCATACTACGGCCACGCATATGTCTGGATATCGGCAGGCATCGGTTTTCACTTTTGGATGGTGGGTAACGGATCTCGTGTCACGCCAAGAAGGAGCGCAAATTCCACGGATAAAATCAATTCTTAATGCACGTAAATCTGCAGACGCAAAAAATCATAAAAGAAGATCAGGCGCCAAGATTTAACCAGAATAGGCGTTCTACACAGATCAACTTACATTGTATTATGTACACAATCATAGGTGACCAATTAAACTGATCACTCACGTCCCCACAATTCCTCTGTCTATGCGACAGATAGGCCACAAAACTACATCCTATCATAATTGTTCAGGCAGCATATAAAAATAGGAGATGTGGCATGGTTGTCCATGAGACAGCCACCCACCAAGTGACAGTAGAATTGTAACTTCTACAGGTCCCATTATGGCCTTCAACAATG
>JAULBM010319984.1:0-13599 GCA_032357055.1 Geukensia granosissima | reverse complement strand
AAAATGTTTTAGGACAGTGACACAATTTGATAACGAAATACGGCACGGAAGACCTGAAATTTGAACACCTTAAATTTAAACCCATCAAAATAAAAAAGGGATTTGTTATTGTACATACATGAACGTATTGATTTCCTAAATTGTACGTGCATGACTTTTATGGTACGTGAAACACGTACTGCAGTACGTGAAACATGTACTGCAGTACGTGAATGGGCATGCTGAAAGTTGTCACTTATCTCAAATGCTTTCAGGTATTTTGTTGCTTCAAAAAATATTCAATTCCATTTTTTAATATTTACAGAAATGTAGATGAGCTGGAAAGTTAACAAATTAAAGAATAAAAAGAAGTTTAAACATTTCTTACTCGTATAAACTTATCAACTCCAGTTGTAGCTATTCTTTTAACTTTTCTGGTTCCGGGCTGGAAATCAACACTGTATATAGGATCTCTTTCATGCCAGGATATTTCAGGAGTTGTAACTTTCATCTGTTGATAAACATGATAAACAAGCATGAATTAAAAAATGCAAGATTTCAGTTTGTTAAAAATTACCATTCATCATTTGTCAATGTCTGTACCCAAAACTTATATTTTACAAGTTAAAATTTTGGAATCTGGAGTTACATGTAATATATTTCCCTGTTTTTAATATCAAAGGCTTATGAGAAATACATGTAACTGAATTATACTCAATGTCAGACTTTTGTGGAGTGTGATTTTCAAGCAATATTAAATATGTGTTTCTGCCGTTCTATTTATTTTTATCAAAAGAAAGAATTATTCCACAGTTAACAGTTTATGTTTTCCACTATGCAATAATGTTGTACATACTATTATATGTACAGAGATTTAACATTGAGAGACGGCTATCTTTGTTTTTGGTGGGTGTGCTTAAGTTTGACCTAGATAGTAATTAAAAATTTTTCACTCATTTCTTTTTTCAGACCTTCTCTTGCATTTCATATAAAAAGATTAACTTTTAAATTTCCATTCAGGTATGCCTCAATTCATTTTTGCATGTTATCTCATCCTAGTTCAATTACTTTATTGTAATTTGTACTCCCAGTCTTGCGCTTTCGCATGCAAAGAGCCACTTCTAACAATCAGAGTTCTTGAAATTTTTTTTCTCTGTCAGACATCAGGACTGATAGAAGAAACAAATTTGTCAGTCCCACTAAAAACTTATCAGTCTCAGGCCATGTGACTTTGTTGGGCACCAACATTTTTATTTCGACTGGTTCAGCAAAAACTAATAATACGGACATTAAATGGACAACGGAACTATTTTCCGTAACCCAGTATAAAATTAATCTAATAACCGAAAAATACTACAAAATACAAATGTACCGCCACGAACTTTTTATCGGACAACGGGACCGACGATATGCCGTCATCTGTCGGTCCGTGGTCATTTTTGTCAGTCAGGACTGACAGGTCCGTCGATTTTCAAGAACACTGCTGTTTCACCCCAAACTTTGTTTGCTTAGATATATATTAAGAAAGAATGTCATATAAACATTTATTAAGATGTATTACAGGAAAAAACAGTAATCCAATTCCTAAATTTGAAATGAATTCTTTTCTTCAATTTACCTGTGTAAGAATTTTTCAACCTCTGGACTTATCATGGTTTTTTCTGCACTCATTCTTACACCAAGCACAACAACAGCTAAAACTCCCGATACTTTCAGAAATTCCTCTCCTAGAAAAGAATATGAAATACTGTAAGCAAAACGCATATAAGATTCTTCTGCTCCCCCATGCATTGTCTCCCTTTGGAATGAGTCAAGATAAATTTCCTTCCTATATTCATATCTACACATTGTGTTTTATGTTCATGTAAAGTTTCATTGAAATCCATTAAACAGTTTAGGACGAGACTGGCTTACAAGGTATGTGGACAGATGGACAAACAGGCAGACAGACAGACAAGGGGTTTCCTATGTACCCCTAAACCTTGGCTTCGAAAAATTATCTGAAAACCTGTTTTAATTACCGGTACAAGTATAATATGATGTACTATAAACTAATATTTTATAGAAGTTTCCTGATCTTTGCTTATGTTATTACGTTAGATTTACAGGTGCCACTAGTGGGGCAGGAATTGCTTACACTTCCAGAGCACCTGAACTCACCCTGGTTTTTGTAGGGTTCATTTTACTCCAGCTTTAGCTTTCAGTGTGGTGTTGTGTGTTCTATATTTGTCTTTCGAATCATTTTGTTGGCCATTGTCTTGTCTGTCTTCCAACTTAATGTTTTTTGTCTGCCCCTTTGGAATCTTCCAATTCTTTTTTTAACAATATTCCTATTTCCACTTACCAATGTAATATGTCATATATGTTGAAGCTAAGGTAATGGTAATTTCTATCAAGGCATCATTAAAAACTCTTGACAGACAAAATAACGTCACTTTAGCCATGAAATATCCCCAAAGGGGTCCTAATGCAGCTACTTGTAGAAAGTATAGCACTATTTCTCCACCTGCAAAAAAAAACAATAATACAAGCTTTTTTTTCTTCATTTAAAATATTTTCTAGAACTCAGTATATTTTATGTGAAGTTTCTTTTCTGAATAAATCTAGCTAATCTAATACAGGATGCTAACATAACTTCAATAACTTATTACCAAAAAACATCAGAATTCAGAATAAATTAAAAACAAAGAAAATGAAGAACTTGTCAAGTCCATAAGGTCATGAATCCCAATGCCACAAGGGTTGGCACTTTCAGGCATATACATGTAAATTGAATCAGAATAGACCCTTTACTGTTACTGTGTGCCTCTTATTTCAGATGTAAATTGATACTTTCCACTAAAAGGACGTCACCGAACAATTAAATGTGACATCAAAACTATTGTGTCGTCAACGTTCATACACCTGTTTCTACCCAAGCCACAAGATCAGTAAAAGGGTCTATTAGTGCACTGACTTGATGATCACACAGGTTGACTGAGACATAAATCTGTCATTCAAATAAGTGACCCATCATAATACTCTGTAGGAAAATGAAGAAAATGAATTAAAGTGAACTTTTGTTATCTTATGTTATATGCTAAAAGCAATTCATTTAAATATAACCAGTGCTAGGGGCCGTCTTGAACTTACATTGAGGTGCAAGTTTTCACTCCATGTTGAAGGCTTCACTTTGACTTTGAGATGAAGAACAGCAATCAAAGCACTGTTCCTTTGTTTGGAATTTTCTTGTACATATGAGATTTTTGTGTCATGAATATTTACTCCATATCCCCTTTTTTCTATTCCAAATAGTTAATGCTTTTAAAAAAAATAAAATTTCAAGGAGCATTACTCTGGAATGACAAACAAGAGACTCCTAGGAGCCGATAATTTCTCTTATCGGTAATTTGCGGCAATTCCCTTTGATCTGTACTGACTGATAATTGCTGTACAGGTCTACTGGCACAGATAAAAAAATTATCGGCTTGTTGTGAAGGATATGTCACGTTGTCAAGCATTTACGTCGCGTGCTTTGTCTTCATGCGCAGAGTCTTTTTATGAATGAAATAGATCCGACGCCATTCATAAAACCGAACGACGACTTGTTGTCATGCGTTGAAATGAAGTAGATCTTGTGTTAAATGATGTAAAATGTGACATTTTCAGCTCGGGAATATTTTTTTCATTTAAAATTACAGATAAAAAGAATATAGGACATTTCGTATCTTGTACTGACTTTATCACGACAAAATATCAGTGAGCCCTACGGGCTCACTGAATATTTTCCGTGATAAAGTCAGTACAAGATACGAAATGTCCTATATTCTATATTTATCATGCTTATGGTATACAATTGCCAAGACAACACATAGAGTCCTAAAATAACCTAAGTTTGGGTCAAGTGGCCATCTTTGTTTGTAGGTAGGACCATCCATTGAATAAAAGTATGAAAGGGACCCACATATTGACCAAAGTATTGTTTAGATGATCAACTTAGTAGACAGTTCCAGATGAGATTTTGTAATGAATTTCTGATATGGTCCTTTGTTGAACTAAGTTCGGCCACAACAGCTGTAGTTGTTGTCAGTGGGGATATCAGATAAATTTTGGAGGTAGGACCATTATATACAATTATAAAGATACCCACCAAGTGACCATTCCAACAAAGTTTGGTTTCAATTGAGCAGGTAGTTCAATACAAGATTATTTAATGAATTTCTCGTAGAGCCCTATGCTTTACTAAGTGATGCTGAGACACCCAACTTGGATGGCAGGTGGGGGTACCCAGTTACAATTTTGAAAGGAACCCACCTGGTCACTATTCCACTAAAGGTTGGTTCCAATTAATCAAGTAGTTCTAGTTGAAATTTTTTTAAGAGTTTCCCATAGGGTTCTATTGAGTTTAACTGTAGTTGCCTTCTTGGTTGGCAGTTGAGGTCATCAGATGCAATTCCATGAGGGACCCACCTAAGAACCATTCAACTAAAGACAGTAAAGTTTGGTTCTAACTGAGCACCAGTTCCATAATAGAACATTTTAAAAAAATTTCCCATGGGATCCTATGATGAACTTAGTTAGGATATGGTCCCAATCTTGGAGGAGATTGGGGTTGTCAGATGAAGGGGACCCACCTAGTCACCATTTCACCAAAGATTGGTTCCAACTGAGCAGGTAGTTCAAGACTAGAAGATTTTAAATGAATGTATCTAATGTTTTGCTGATTCAGACATCTTGGTTGGTGGAAGGTATCATTAGATACATCTGAAAGAGATCACTTTAAGACCATCCCATCTAACTTTGGCATAAACCTGCATGACAGTTTTGGAAACAATCCAAATTTTCTATTTTAAGTAATGGTGGCTATAATGCTTGGCTGATCACTACCATGGATAAAATTCTGAAAGGGAACCACCCAAAGAGCATTCTACCAAAACTTGGTTCAGATTGACCTAGTGATTTAAGAGGACAAAATTAAAATGTGAATTGTAGATGGAAGGAGGACAACCCCAAAGCAATGGCAAAAGCTCACATGGCCATTTTTATTCTGATAAGATTGTCCATTACTTATACTGATAAGATTGCCTATTATATTATACATGTAATAATCAATTTGGCCATTACTTATACTGATTATAATATAAAGCTTGCACATTACTTATACTGATTATATAAAGCTTGCACATTACTTATACTGATAAGCTTGCTCATTACTTATATAGATAAGCTTGTCCATTACTTATACTGATAAGCTAGCCCATTTCTTACAATGATTAGCATACCGATTACTTATACCAAAAAGCTTGCCCACAAGCTTGCCCAAGACCAAGCACATGCAATAACTTCATATAAAGCAGTATTATATTAATGATGTAGTTAATACTATTTTACCTCCAAGGGAGACTACTGTTTTCTGACCATTTCATGCTTATCTTGCCCAGTGTCCATTCATGAGAAATAATGAAATTATTTACAAACTAGAGGCTCAGTAGGCTGTGCCTGTATCGCTCACCTGCCATTTGCAGGGATTTAGCTAGGATTTTGAGATCGTTAGTCACTTTTGCGTACGACATAATACCATATTATAACAAACTGGTTGTATGAGTACATTCTGTGTACAATGTATATTATAACTGATTGTTTAGAAGAAAGACGTCCTATTCCCAAAACGAATTTGTTATTTTTCTCCTTTTCTAAACATTAATTTTGATTAAAATAGAGTAATTATATTATCACATTTAATATAGAAGACTACAATGACCTACATTCCTGTATTTTTGAATATGAAGTGGTGCTGCAATAATGGAGGATTTAATATTACAGATGTCTGATTGCAAACTTAGAAAAAAAGCAGAAAAAACATTTTCAGATAAAATTCACTTTTATATTAATCTCATGCAATAAATGTTTCCTGGTAGTTCATTTCTTTTGATGTTTGAAGTGCTGGTATTTGGCTATATTTTGGGACTATCACATGACTACTGTTTACATGCAAAATAGCGGGAAAACATCTTTGTAGGTCAGTGATTGTTTATTATAATTATTGAATAAGGTAACAGAGTTATTGGGATGCTTTGGAAAGAATCAATAATTACCATTTCAAATTAGTCTGTTCTTAATAAAGGTCATTTATGATAAAACCATAAACGAATGGTAAAAGAAACCATGGCCTTTACAATCAAGTGGCAGATTAATAAAGGTGAGTGAAAAGGCAAGTTTGATTGTACTGTAATCTCTACTTCTAGTCAGCAACTTGTTTTATATTAAAAATCTTGCATCTTTATTTAACACAAGGTGAAGCATCTGGAGGAAACATGATAAGTCAAAAATTTACCTGGTACTAAGATTTCGAAGATTGAGGTGATGAATTTTAGTAAAACAGTCAACAGATCAACATAAGAAATGATTTTCCCTTAATTTGTGGAAAAAATCTAAAAAAAAAATATTTTTTTGCCTTAGGTGAAATTTTTACCCTTTAGGCCCCCTAACACAAAATCCTGGATCGACCTTTTCTATTAAACTGTATTCCTCTCTGTTGTAACACTAACAATGTTTTGACAGTTGATGCTGAACTGTACATGGACTAAGGTTCAATGAAAATTGAGGCCAAATTTTATATTTCACTCCTTCAAACAAACAAAAAAACTGCTTGGCATCAAAGTATTTAAAATAATACAATCAGCAAAATATAACTTAAACATTGCATATATGCATGTAAGGCAAGCTCAAAACAAATCAATTTAAATAAATCAGCATTTGAGAAATAATTTCTCATTTTGATACTTTCTTCTTAGGTTTAAGCGTTCTTCTAGAACCAGAATTAGGGGAACCAGATCTATGTTGTGCTGTAGGAGAAAAATCTCTTGCTGAAATTGTAGGCAGATTAGCTGCTCTAAATGTAATATTGGATTGTGTTGGTAAGTATGCATTTCCAGTACTAGCCCTCCTATCAATTCGAATATTACTTGTATTTGTATGTGGCATATTACTAGAATTTAATGGAATATTAGAATCATCACGGACACCAAGTCGAACAGTTTCCATGGATTTAATAACAGTATCCATTCCAATATCCCCTTTATCAGACACCATGGCCATTAATGTTGAAGTATTGACCTCTGACTTTGGTTTCCTTGGAAGCCCACGATTCTGCGACATCACATTGTTCACACCCACAGAAGTTGATGAGGAAGATGACTGTGGGATGAAATCTGCTGTTTTTGGAACAGGAAAATTTGAAAACTTTGCAGTATTATTTTCGTTTTTTGGTAGAGATGAATCTGACATTGATAACTGGGGTTCTGGGGTGGATGCTTTAGGTATAACAAACTGTGGACATCGACTAGGTATAATATTTTTTGATGATATTTGTGATCCAGCAGCCATATTACTAGAAACTGGCTGTACACTACCAGCTGATGAAAACTGTGGCAACTGAGATGCTTCAGACGTAATTGTTGGTGTCGTTACTATAGTCAAGTCTTGAATCGGAGTAGGCTGTACCATTGTCGAAGAGAACCAGGATGTAGTAGTAGTGGAGGGATTACCTGCTCTTACAGTCTGTTCAGAATTAGAAATCACATTTCCTGGGACAATAGGTGACATAGATGATCTTAACTGCACTGAAGAGGGAATCAGATAATTTGATACTGATGAAATGTTTGTAGAAGGAGTCGAAAATCTTAGTGCTGTAGATGCAACACATGGAAAAGCAATTGTATTCTGATTGGTTTGTGATACAGATGTATTGCTGTTTGTTGTTGGTATATTTGGTTGTACATTAGAAGTGGTTATATTTTGTTGGATGTTATTCTGATCAGGAAACTTGCGAGATCCTGGATCATAATTTCGTGGTTTCTGTTTCTTGGTCATTGTTGATCGTGTTACAGTTCCTTCATTGAAACTCATTGCACTTGGTGGTGGTTCAAAGGTCACAGGTGGTGTTCTTGGTAGCACAGTGACCTCATCTTCTCTTGATGACTGACGTGATGACTGGGTAGATGAAGACCTAGATGAAGCATCCTCTTGCTTTGAACCTATTAAAAGACATTTCACACATTTATTACCAGTATAAATGTTCAATGTACAAGTACAATTTTGTTTTCATTGTAAATGTTTATTTAATGGGTGGCATTAACATTTTACATGCAAATTTTTGGAAAAAATGATGAGGAGATGGAATAAATTATGAAACCTTTCAAAAAAAATTAAGTAAAGAGGTTTGTTTTTACATTGATCGAATCTTTATAAATATAATAGAAAAATAGGTAATGTGGCATAACTGTCCATGAGATATCAATTCACCAAATGACAGTCCAATTTCAATTTCTATAGGTCCCAATATGGCCTTCAATAATGAATCCTGTTCCATTCCATAACAGAAGCTGTAAAAGGCCCCCTAAAGAACAAAATGTGAAACTATTCATATAACATGACAATGACATGAAGATTTTTTGTTAATCTCTTTTTAAAGAAAATAAATCTCAATTTTATGGAGTTCTGAAAATTCTTCAGAACCTGAAATAAAACTGATGGTTTTACTGTGTCAACCTCTTGTGTTTGCAGGTGTTTTACACAATAAGCTACAATATCATGAGATATACTGATTCATTCAGGTATGTTATTTTTTGTTTGATTGGATTTTAATGCCACTTTCAACAATATTTCAGTCATATCGCAGAGGTCAGTTTTACTGATGGAGGAAGCCAGAGTACCTGGCATGCTGACTTTGGGCAGGTAACTGACATTCATGATTTCTAAGGACTTTAAAGAAGGTTGTTAAGGAGATTTAAGTGAAATTTTAAGCATCGAATTGCAGGCTATGCATATTAATCTTCAAAAAGTATCGTTTTTAAATTTTCAAAACACCATACCCCCAAAAGTGTCTCCACAATGAATCAGTTTAAAGACACAAAGTTGCATCTTATTATGAAAACCATTTTTTTAAATCAAAGTAGCCATATACCTTGTACAGTAGTTGCAGTTTAATTAACAGATATTTGTAAAAGATATAGATACAAGCTTTCAAACACATTCCAAGTATCAGTACATGTATTACAAAACCGATAATTATCTAAAATTAAACTTAGATTTACCAGCAAATCAATGAAATGAATCTTAAATAAAATATGGGAAATTAAATTATTTTCAAATTTTCTTATTTTAATGCTTGGAAAAGTGATATATGTAGCTTCTATTAAAGTATGTTTCCAACAAAATATGTATCATAACAAAAATGAGCATAAAAAACCTTAATATCTATTAGTAAAAGTTTTAAAACTCTTAGCAGTGATTGTTTCACAAAATACTAGTACCACTATTCAATATATTATCTTGTATGTTAAAATGCATTAACATTGCAAAAAAAAACTTTTATTTGAACTTGTAATTGAACTAAGCAATTTTGTTATAATTTTTCCTGATGTTTCACTACTTCCGAGTTCTCCCTATAAGCCTCTGCGAGAGATTCACTTTTTGATATGATTTTAAAGCAGCTTGACTCCTATATTTGATAATTTTGGTCATTAAAAAAATTACCCACCAGACTGTTTCCATTGAAGCTGATGTATGCTCTGTAATACTGCTTCTTTGTCTATTTCCCAAACTGGCATGTTTACAATAGGCATGTCTTTAGAACTGAACATTGGCATGTCAAAACACAAAAAACTGTTCAGCTGTCTCTCTGACTCCTTCATCAACTGTGAGATATTAGATACATATATGTTGTGGGATGTACATTCACATATATAATATACTGGTAACTGATCATATTTCAAAAATTACAATAAATTTAATAGATCTGCTGCCTTTAAAAATGATATAACTGAAGATTTTCACATTAACATTGTGTAATAAATGGGTTTTTATCAAACATATCAATTCATTTTCTTGCTATAGTTGTGATTTCACAATATACAGGAAAGCGGGTCAAAGAGATCTGCCCCGGACAATACACTGAAGCTCAATGCTTTACTGTATACCTGCTTTACTCTTACTTTCTTTCAAAAAGACCAATCTGTTTTTACAACAGGCTATAATGGCCTTACAGTTGTTAATTTATATGAGTAAAAAATACATGTCTAAAAGCTGTCTTTGTTTTCCAATTACACCTAAACAATCAAATCAATAGTATACTGTAACTCATTATCTAGCACAATTAAAAACATACATGTATTAATAAAACAGCAGCCCAAGCGTCTTGGCATATACATATAGATGTACATCTCACAGCTAATACATTTATACACAAGAGCATGTGTCCAATACAGTAATTTTCTTCAAAGAGCTCAGTCGATGACAACCCAACTGCTCGTACAGGGATAAATAAACTTTATGACTTAAGAAAAATTTCTGTTCGCCAGTAGATCTCTTCTTATAAACTGGTGATGTAACATCTAAAAAAAACTCTTCGATTTCTCAGCTAGGAGGTTGTATTCATTATTACCATTTAGTCTTCCACCATACCTTGAAAGGCTTTTGCTCATATATATATGTGTTCCTTATCAATTTTTTGTGTCAATAGTTTTTTTTTTTTTGGTTCCTTTCAATTCTAACCTAATTACCTTAATTCTGAGCCCAGAATCTTTAGCAGTTTTGATACTATTTAAACGTTTCAGATGATCATCAACAGTTTTCTTAAGGTGGGTATGCTTCCTGAGATGATCCTCAATGGGCCGTTTGATTGCCATCATATCATTATGAAGTTGTCGTATAAGTTCCTCCTGTTGAGTCTTCAGAGATTGAATCAGTCCAGTAATCTGGCTTTCTAACTGGGTTTTGATACTGTCTTCATTAGCCTGAAAATGGACAAATAATTTGTTATGTTTGGAAATCAGGTTTGGTTAATTGTAGCATCAGTAATGATCAGCATTCCACTGATGTGCTTCTTTACAAGTTTTACATTATGGTATAAAAAAAAAAAGAAAAACACTTTGACGAACTATGTCATGTTTACACCATTGGTTCTATAAAAAGAATCTTTCAAAATTTGTTGAAAGAAAATTTTAGTTGTGGTAGACATTTGATGGATAACTACCATGAATCACTGGCAATTGTGTACAATACTGTATACATTAGATCAATACCAAGCATCACAACTGTAAATTTACAATGACAAATGTTTATTTCAGGCATGTATATACATGTATTAACCTATAATTTCATTTCAACATACCAGAGTTTTAAAAAATCTCTTATAGTTGTGCAATTTGGACTCTTAATTCAAAACGTTACTGTTTTCCAGCTTTGTAGTTATATTATACATGTATCATTGTATGTATATGGTGGTACAATCTTAACACTTACTTATGATGAATATTTCATACCTTTATCTGTTCCATCATATCCTGCATCAGTTGTATTTCATCTTGAATTGGAACAACTTTACGTTTGATCTCAGCTATAGCATTGGATATCTTCATCTGCAATAAAAGATAATAATCATTAATATAATACATTTTCTTTCATGTTTCCTAAATAAGTCAACTGACCACCAGCTATAACCCGTCCTAATCACTATCTTGGCTCACAACTGGGTTTAATGTTGCTAGTTGGTTCAGATAATTTGTTTAAAATTTATTTTGTCAAGGGAAGGAGGTCTAGCTGCCCTTAGACACCTGACTTATAAATCCTTTTCCACCTACCCCATTGTACCCCAATAAAATTTCCTGATATTTAAAAACCTACTTAAGTATATAAATTAAAAAAACGATCCATTGCATTGAGAGTTATTTATAAAGGGAACAAATTTGACCTTGTCAGAACATCAAATTTGTTTTTATTTACAAACTTATCATTAAATTCCACAGATATTGATATAACGACATTGCAACCAATCTTGTTTTTTCTCATATATATTTATATGATTAAAAACATTTGCCTGTTTTTTTACAAACATGATGAAGATTGATTATGATCTCCTTGACAATTTGTCTTTTGTTTCTATTCTTTTGGTCATGGTCTTGTCTGTCCTCTGACAATTTTCAAATGCACCTATATGTATGGTATATTGGCATTCAATTTTTTATTTTATATCCACAGATTTAAACGTCCTCTTCTATAACAAGAACGAACCGATATGACATATAAACAAGATCTTCATTGATTTTAAGCCTTTGTTCCTTTTGTTTGCGTTTAATCTTTTAGTTTTTCAAATTTGTCTCATATCTTTGGACTATGCAATTTTGATTTATCACATGGGTATTCTACACTGACATGACTGAACTGAAATACATGTACATGTATAAATCAGGAATGTAATATGCAACACTGCGGTCAAGAACAGACCATTCATTTCAACTTCTTTTATCAATTCTTTTAAAAACCAATTCTGATTTCTTAAGTGTTAATCTTAGATATAATAAGAGATAATTAAATGTGTGCACTCTCATGGTTCCTCAAACTGGAACACCTGTCCAACTGAAATGACAATAACGAACATACATACATTAAAAAGAGCATAAAAAACTTTAATTCACCAACAGAAAATAACATTAATTTGATTTTTAATTACAATTCATATACATGTGTATAGTACTTAAGGCCACTATTGATTATATCAATCACTGTCAAGCCTCTTCCCATAGTTAATTATATTTGTTAAACTAATGCTAGTCGGTTCCATGTGTTTCGCCCTGAACCAAGTTCACACCTGAGTGTTTTGGCCCTAATCCTGGTTGGCTCTGGGTGGTTTCGCCCTTATTCAAGTTTGCACTGAGTGGTTTCGCCCTTGTTCTTTCTGTTGATAATAATTATTTTGTTAACTGTGAACTTTTGGGAAATTGTATAGACATGGTATTATTATATTTTGGAGGGTGTGAAAATCAGTAGAAATTGTAAACTTCCGTATATATTAAGAAAATTTTCACTGAGCAAATAATTCAAAGATGTTGTAGACATTAACTCCTTTGCTTCAATAAACATATGAAACCATATGGGTGAATAGGGACAATGGTCAACAACGATAGATAAAAATTGGATTCTTGTGTCAAATATATCTTCAGATTTGCACACACATTTTCTTTGGACTTAAAGATCTTTATTATTCCATTATAATATATTCTTGCTTTAAGATCATATTAACTTAAACTTATTTCTTAAATGTTGACTTAATTTTCTTTTAAAAATAAATAAAGCTGAATTATCGTTTATAATGAAATGCTTTCCTTTTCCTGTCACATGCGTACTTTAAAGCTCACTCAAGCACACTCACGTTCTCTAAATGTTGCAATTATATGTCAAAATTATAACTGCAGTCACATTTTTCTTTCTTTTTCCTTTATAATTCTACTTCATTTTATTTCTAAGTGACAGATTATAGCTTTACAGTTATACATCTTTGGTATATCAAAGTTTTAAGCTGAAAATTCTATTGTGTATTTTGCATTTTAAAAACATTGCTGTAAAAACATAATTAAATTTGTCAAACATTCAGAAATAATTACTAATTATTGTTTACTACTCTCCAATCGTATGTTTATTTAACAATATCCATGATATAAAATTTGATGTGATTATATTCATCAATATTATGCCAGGGCCAAATAACTCACTAATAGGGGGCAAATACACCCAGGGCGAAACTGGAACAAGGGAGAAACCACCAGATACCATGCTAGTCACAATCGTCCACATTATACTACT
>JAULBM010319973.1:0-13599 GCA_032357055.1 Geukensia granosissima | reverse complement strand
CATCTGTATCGGGAGACTTGATGATAATTCTCCCTTTAGTATTTTTCAAACCGAACAACTTGTCAGCATATAAAGCATGAAGTATTATGCGAGTGTCGGCTTCCTCGTGCGAACTGTACAGATCTGAGCAGTCTGAGATACCGCCAGAATGCATTTTCTTCACAACTATTGGATCAGAGAAGATACCAGCCATGTAGATTTCCTCGTCAACTGACAATGATGGAAGAAACTCGGCAAAATGCTGTAAGACGTAATCCCCGACAAAACGTAACAAAGCCTGTTTGTTGGTTGCAGCACCCAAAAACTTCTTCCAGTCCGGGATTTGGCGACCTTCTATCACCTGAAACACCTTCGTGGCTTCAACAGTTTGACATCTTCTCTGGCGTTCAGCAGACTTTATGGAATTAGGAATATCATACCTGTCATACACATCAACAATATTGCCTGCTGTTGCAAGACAAGAGATTTGTGACTGCAGAAGATGAAGGGCTAAGTCTCCAAAGGTGCGCAGGCTTTTAACATTCAATGATTGCATGATGGCCATTCCATCTCGAATTAATGTTGTTGAGCCCCTATCAAAAGGGTCTAGGAAAGCCTTTGTGGATACTTCTGCTTCCAGTTGATGACAAATATCTGCTTTGCAGGATTTCCGCATAGTACCATCCTCATGAAACAGGGAGGTTGGAATTGGTCCTATGGGAAACGAAAGCACCTTCTCTACGGTGACATCGTCTCGACTGTTCGCTAGAATCAAAGCCCGACGAAAAACCAGTTCAGGGTTAATATGGACATTTACTGTTTCACCTGACCGACACTTTAATTTTGTTTTTTTAGTCATCTCTTCGAATGTCTTGATGTTTGAACGAGGGATCGGACTATGAAAACTACCACTGGAACCTTCACTCAGAGCTTTACTTATAAAGGACTGTGCCATTTTCTTTCCTGTGGCCACTACGTCCACTAAAGAACTGTCAACGTCTTTGGATGCATGCAATCCTGTTGAAATATTCATCAGTCTGTTTGGATGTTCATCCGTATCAAAAGGGTTAGTCATCGTCTGATTGAGGTGATCAATAAGCAGTCTAACATGTTCTTCATCCCTGTTAATTGCTGATTTCCTACTTTCGTCGTGTGAAATATCTTCGGATAGTTGACTGCCAGAACGGGATTTCATTTCGGAACAAACATCACCAAGAACATGTCTAGTAAGGGACCATCTTAGAAGAGATGACTTCTGCCTCGTGATACCAACAATACCACCAGTTCCTTTAGAGTCTTTTATAACTGTGGTCTCAGTTGCCATATCACTCCATATTCCATTAAATCTACTGGCTTTTTGTCGAATGGCAAATTGACCTGATTCAAAAGCGGATCTTAACTCAGGTGGAAGACTAAACATATCAAGCACATAAACCGGTAGCCATCTGGAATAATTTACCCTGTTGGTAGCAAAAAGATACGGCAGCATGGCTGAAACCGAAGTCAAATGTAAATTCCATTTACCTTCCCTTTCAGACCGGATGTTCATAAAAAGTATCTCAACTGCACGAAGGAACATGTCCCAATACCTAAACGTCTTGGACAACTTGCAACCCTGTTCTCTGAAATCATCTAGTAGTGGTAGAAAATGACTCTCAACTAGAGAAGTTGCTTCACTGATTTTTGACTTTAAAATATCGGGTTCACTGTCAAATTTTCCAGATAGTTCAGCCACCAATGACCACAGTTCTTGAGGCATAGAAACCAAAATTTCTTTCGAGTCACACCATTGAAAGAAAACTGACAACTGTACTGTACATAAAGCCTCATATGCTAACATCAAACCCCTAACACCACGATTAAATTGTTTCCCAGCCAACATTTGGTCAGTGCTACCAGCTGCATATACTGATGAATCAATCAATAAGTCACGTAGACCTCCATCTCCCCAAAGCTTTCCAATGGCGGCTATAAAACAAGACAGGGTATGAAATCCACCCAACCTCAGTACATGGGTTTTGAATGTTTCAGGCATGCTCCATTCAACTTGTTTAGCGATGGCGTATAGTTGTTGGTCAAATGTTTGAACTGAATATGATTGACCCATCGCTTTAGTCATATCGGAACACTTCTTCATAGTAGTGTATACGGTCGACATATCGCTTGGCTTCGAGTCGATGATTGGGGCATATGACACAAGCGTAAATTCCGGTTTGTAATCTGATAAATTGCTGTTGTAACCAGACCAGAATGGAATTTGCTGAGAAGGCAATAAAGGAACAGGCAGGTGGGGAATATCTCTTGAGGTGCACCGCAAAATCACCCAGAGAAGCTCAGAAGAGTTTTTGACATTAGCTGCACAATCGAAAATTTTACCAACTGCATTTGGAACACGGTTTGGTGAACATTTGGTCTTTGGTTTGTTGTATGGCAGACAACAAGATAACTTTGAAGCACTTTCTGTTATCTCCAGAGACCTAGCTGGACATCGTTTTACTTTTAATTGTCGTAAACATGAGTCGACTGGAGAATGATTTGTCTGAAACACTGCTCTTGCCATAGAGTGAAAGCTATCTTTACCGTCTATTGTTTCGGTGTTCAGGTCTATATTGTCTGCACCTTCTTGTATGAGACAACCCCCCTCCTTTATAGGTACAATGCCGTCTGGAACATATACACCATTTTGTATCTTTTCTATTTCGTGATAAGCAATGCTGGTGATGTATCGCCTAACTTCGTCGTACGATGCACAAAACCCATGAGAGTACAAAGTTTCAATCAAGTGTCTAGATCCAAACTCATGATATAGCTGAACAGCTAGACCTAGATGAAACGGGGTGAATGCTTGTTTTGAAACAGAAACTATGCAATCAGAAATACCAACCGCCTTTCTTGCTTTTTCAACAGGCACAGCATACGACTCAACAGCATTCTCAAATGACTTACCATCAAGAACCCAGGCAACAAATTTTACAAGCAAATCAGGTAACAGATCCAAAGAAGCTGCCAAAGACACCTGGCTAGCAGAGGGGTATTCTTCATTTGACAACTGTATCTTCTCGATCTCACGTCGTAGGATTCCTGCAGCAGAATGCAATACCTGCTCATCATTAAGTGTAGAGGAATCACATGACAAGCTGTATTCTTCCTCTGAAGCTTTCAGCTTAGTTTTGTAGTTCCCTGCTGCTGCAATAGCATCTCCTATAGAAAGTTCACTACTAAAAACTAAATTGGACATTCCTTGACCTCGCTGTGGTTTTATCATGATCTTGTCACCGTAGTATTTTTGCATTTTGTCCTGTAGTTTAGAAGATAAATACCCTTTTGCAACAACCTCGGGCAGAAACGACTTGTACCTATCTAACAACTGCGTCATCAAAAAAACTTTTTTGTGAATGATAAGATCGTCACCAACTTCAGCTACCAAAGATTTAAAAGCTATATCGTGACAAGATGGGTCGACATTGCTACTATCGGAATCACGTTTTACAAATGTGGTTTTTAACAAAAACTTCGTCATACAACCGTTATGATATACAGCTTTCTGCAAGAAGACTTCATTTTTTACAAGTTGAATAATTTTATGATCACCAGTTTTCAATGCAGAATTCACAATTTTATTCATTCGGTCTTCCGATTCAACTTTATGTAATTTGAAATCTTTTTTAAATGATTTATGCTGACATATGAAGCACAAGTCCCATCTGAAAGACTGAACCTGGGATCGTGTTATAACACTAGGAATGGATTCAGACGAGCTTGTCACCCCGGCAGGCCTTGTTTCACCTTCTGTGCTATTGTCAGGTATATATACACTACAATTTTGTTTGCTTGTGTAGGACTTGTAGCAACTGCGGTGGTACAAAACTTTCATTTCGTCTGATCTTAATTGATCTATGGACGAAACTTCATTCAAAACTCTTGAAAAGACCACGTCTTTCCTTATCTCCATAGAGCTAATAAAACTACTTTTGCTCACAGATCTCATATTAATAACAGGTTCTTTTGTAGAACATTGACAGATGATGCACTTATTCCAGCTATGTGTAATTCTGCTCCTTTTTGGACTAGACGGAGCAAGTTTCAATGGGCTACCAAATGAAGCCATTTTACGGATTTTGGACGTAGTCGATCCGTCTGGAATCAAATATTACAAACTCGTTCAAAGTCGAACTTTCCAAATTACAATTTAATACAATGTAAACACAAAAGACAAGAATTTTCCTTCAAAAAACAACTCAAATTAACACAATAATTGCGCAAAGCAGAAAATTAACAATAGAACATTGAAAAAAATCGAATTCATTTGTGACAAAAAGTCGTACTAATTAATGACACTTCGAAAGGCAATAATAAAGTTCAGGATCAGTTAATGGTACACATTCCGGTGGAAATTAGACATTCAAAACCTTTTACTCTTTGGTGTATATTTTTGGAACTAACAAACTTTAAGTAGTGAAATTTTACATAAAAGTTGTAAATGGCTTTGTTGGTGTAATTGTATACCAAAAATACCTTTTGTCATTCAAATAAACTTATCCGATACAAAGATATTGATATTTCTATGCTGAAACAGCCGGCTTTGCTAAAGCGTTATTTCTTTTAAAATTTTGTGATTGTAGACATGGTAGTTTTGTTTTTAGTTAATAATATATATGTTTGACGACATAAAACCAGGTATACGTTTTTAAATAATCAACAACATTTTTTATTCATTTAATATATTTCGCTTGTAAAATCCGTCTTTAGAGGGTACCTCTAGAAAACTTCATAAATTTTAAAACGTAACCATACGAACTTTTTACGACAAGTCAAAATTGAAACTAGATATATTTTTCTGTCATATAAACAAAAAATTATCCATATGTTATTCCGGTATATTAAACTTCCGTAAATAAGCAACTTTTGTATGATCATCCGCCCCACTATTAAATTCATAGGAGGATGTAATGACGAGTAAATAGTTTTTTTGCTATGTAAAATATTTAAGAAATGAGATTATCCAGTTCAAATTTTGTGTGTGTCTGTTACTTAGTTCTTACTTTAAACTTGTGCATCATACCATATATTTGTCCGAATTGTTCCCGATATTTCCATTTGTTACAAATATCCGATTTGACATACTTGTTAATCCAAAAGCATTTCATTTTATGAATAAATATATTGTTTGTTGAGATCTCTTAGTCGCAACCTTTTCAAGAGAATGAATTGTACGAAGTAATGAAATTAAAATGAAAGAGCCTGTAAAAGGAATTCGAAGATACCAAAGGGGCAGACAGAAATCGTTAAGTCGGAAGACAGACAAGACCATTTTTTATCTGTTTATATCTGTTAAAATATAAAACCCAACAAAACTTTGCCACATCAAAAGACACAACATATGTCTGTAAGAGATCCAAACGATTAAACGACGTTTCCTCGAATTTCCGAAATGCGTCTAATAAAATGAACGATAATTTATCCTTACAATTTCGGATTTCTACTAGTCAACCCGTATCCGTGGGACACGAATGGACACATGTCTCTCGAATTTGTTACGATTGACGTGTGTGGACATATGACAACTGATGTTGTGACTTTGACATTGCGTCGTAGACATAATTTGTGCGGGTGGACAAAGAACCCTTGATGCCTATGTACATTTTTCAGTAAGTGGCTGTTTGGTTGTCTCTTTCATAAATCATCAAATTTTAAATAAGAAGTTGACAGCAAACTTTATATGATTTTTCACGTTAGGCAGTAACCATTTCCGTATCAGGGTTTGGGATTTTAAGTTGCCAATATCACAGAAAAAAAATATGATGTCTCCTGCTTTAAAAATGCATTGATGGATTTGAGTAGTGTAAATGTTTAGGCAATGAAATAACAGTTCATAAACATTTCTGTTTCGATTGGAAGGGGGGAAATAATTTGTTTCCCTTTTCATAAGAAAACATGTTTTCTCAATAGGTTCTGATAGTTTTTAATGCAATGAAAATCCAGTCCCTGATAAGAAAATATTTGTTGCTTTAGGCCCTTGTATACGTGATATAACAACATTGTACTTTTGGTGCATATCTCACTCATTACAAACAGGTTTGTTTGTATTACTGCTCCTCGGTTAACAGTTTAATGATTTGTTAAATCTTCATTGCATTATGCTGTATTTTCAAACAACACTGCTGGTGAGATGTTAATGATTTAGCCATAACACAGCTACAGTTTGTCAATAGTTGGGATTTATTTTATTTAACAAAATACAAAGGTTTGTTTTGAAGAGACATTAAGTTCATATCTTGACATGCAGTTTGCCATATTTAATCAAGAGAATATGGCTGACATTTACACCGAGTGACTTACTCAGCAACTGGACTCAACAATGAAAATTAGAGTTTCAATACTTTTTTGAAAATTAGAAATACCAATTGGTTCAGCACTAAAACAACACTGCTATAACAACTTGTTATTTAATGCAATTATACTACATATGATATTATCATTAAACTTGTTATCATAACTATATTTGGATCTTAGTTAAATGGTACAATGATTTGCAAATGTGCTGTAACAACATGAAAATAATTTCTGAATGTTTATAAAAATATGCTGTAATTGTGTGACAAATTATGTCCAATTATGTATCAACTAGGAGGGTCAGGTGTCGTGAAGCAGTGTTATTTTTTTCTTACATTTTACAATTCAGTTGATCATGTCAAACATAGGGTCTTAATATTTTCACCAGCCTCTGTACTGTAAGTTTTTTGGTAAATGCTTAGGCACCATTTGAATTTGGAGTGGATGAAACTTTTTTCAATTCCTACCCCTGATTTTGGCTTAAAACTAATCTTGCTAAACATGATATGCCATTTCCTTGTAAAAGCTGCATAAGAATAAAAAATCGCCGTTTTCGTGGTTGAAAACATTTTACAGCTTTCGTTATGGTATAGTTTAGCAGGAATTGGTGGCATTATTACAGCTGTTGTTTGAAAGATAACGACTCTAACTACTGTCGAAGTTGGATTTAGAGTGAAATAAAATACTATGGCCATACATTATGCCCAGTGGAATAAAAAATATTTTCTTAACTGTCCTCCTTTCCTCATGGTCAAAAAGGAGAATAGAATTTAAGTAAAAATATTGAAACATTGTTCATGTTGTTAAAACCAAACTAGAAAGCGTACAATTTACTCAGAAAATGTAGTATCAAAATTAAAAAAAAATAAAAGAGAGGTACTTCCCAGTAAGTGCTCGAAATTCACTACAAGCAATAACAGTAATTGTTATAGAAAAAAGCAGCGAACACACAAATCATACCTCTTGGAATACCAACAATGTCTAGAAAATCGTCAGTGATGTAAGCTTGAGAACAGTTTCCGTTTGTATTGGTTTTTGTTTTAGGACCGGATACCTCCAGTTTAATTCCAAATGACTGAGAAGACGCTGTAATTTTATCCAAAGGCATATCGTCAGAACTATTAAAGTGATTGAAATTTATACGTTGCCCTGTGTACTACTGCAGCAATTCCCATATGAAACTTCACTTGAATTAAATTCCAATTAAGTAAAAATACTTTTGGTACGGTGACCGAAACATTATAAAAAAACAAATGCATTTTTTACCATTTCCATTAAATGAAATTGTTAAGTCTATCTTAAAACTACTTTTGGTAAATGCTGCTTGAAAAAAATTCAAATCCATTTAAAAAAAATCTTTTAGCCAATGGCTACCAAACATATCATTTGAAAATGAAAATCAATATATTCGTATTGCCATAAAAGTACATGTAAAATTGAATCCGAAATAATGATAATTTCCTATCGCTTGCATATTTAATTTGTGGTAATTAACCTTTACATTAATGACAAGGAAAATAATGATATCAATATAATTTCCCTTTGAAAAATGGAATAACCTTGTTAGCTAAATAATTATTTCCTTTTAGGAAATGTTCAAAATACAAGTTTACCGATGTTGAATAAATTTTGAAAAGCTATATTATGGAGTTACCTCTAATTAGTAGCATTAGAACTAAAACATAGTAATTCCGCGATTTAAACATAGTAAAAAAGTATTCAGAAAGTAAATTAGGAAGCCAAATTACAAAGGACAACTACTAAGTGCAGTACGTTTCAAGGCCTTTCCAACTGGGCTGGTGAATATCCTCGGTGAAATGATCCACCAGCAGAGGTATCGACCCAGTGGTTTCAAAATACAAAACTACCAATGTTGGGTAAATATGGAGAAATTGGGTATGTTATATGTACATGCCCAGGAGTAACTTCTCGTCATTAGCATTAAAACCAAAAGATAGGAAGTCCAAGATCCAAAAATAGCAAAAGAAGCGCTCAAATCCACAAATCAAAATGGGAAGCCAAAGCCGACGTTAGAGGCAACTAATAAGTGCAACTTTTCGAGGCCTTTTATAAATTTTTAAAAAATTAGTCATTTTTGGTGACAGTTTTGGTCTGAAAATGTCAAGGATGGGGTAAAAAGCTAGTGTTTTCTGAAAAATGGTTGTTTCTACCTCACGAATTTCACAACGTAAACTGTGAAATCAATCATTTAGATTTTGGCAAATTTGGGGCCAAAACAGATTATTGATGTAGGGACACTATTCTATCTAAATGCAATTTTCATATCTTTTTAATAGAGTCGATAAATAAATATTTATTAAAATAGTAACATTAAAGGTCAATTGGTTGTATTACGGGCCTTTGTGAATTCACATTTTGACAATATTTGCTAGGTGGTAATTCAAATTTTCGAAATATTGATTGGGTGAAAATTGAATTCCTTTAAATGTCGAGTATGTGAGCGTAAGCCACAATTTTGATTTTACTGATTTAAAGGAAAAATCCCTATAAAGGATTCAGGTACAGATTCAAATTTTCTCTGTATTTCAGTTTATTTACCCAGTTAAGCGCTATTAAGGTATTCTTTGTCGATTTGTTTAAATATTTTTTGAATATTTTTGTCATAACTTTTTAAAAATCCTTTAATCTTTCATATAAGAAAATAAAGAAATAATCAAAAATACAATTAAAGAAGATTAATAAAAGAAAATTATTTAAATCCAAAAAAATCTACATAGCTACAACTAAATAT
The DNA here is from genome assembly GCA_032357055.1 of Geukensia granosissima. Lineage (NCBI taxonomy): Eukaryota > Metazoa > Mollusca > Bivalvia > Mytilida > Mytilidae > Geukensia > Geukensia granosissima. The sequence continues at coordinate 4,535 of JAULBM010319973.1, read as the reverse complement.
TCTTTTACCAAGAAACATATGGATGAATTTAATATTAATCTGTATGATTAACCTTTTACCGCTAAATTGTAATTTCTGTTGAATTTTGATTATAATTGCTATAAAGCTAATCTTTATATGCGGATGCAATTAATATTTATTATTTCTATCTATCTTTAAAAACCTAAGATGTGATTTCATATAAATATTCAAAATATAAAATTACCAATGATGAATAAATAAGGAAAATGTCGGGTATGCGATTTGTACATTTCAAGAAATAACCATTCATAAGTAGCATAAGAACCGAAACATAGGAAGCCAAAGATACAAACATTAAGAAGCATTTCATCCAAACAAATTGAAATATGAAGACAAATCCCAGTGGTTTCAAAATACAAAATTGCCAATATTGAAAAAAATGGATAATTTTGGGTATGCTTTATTTGCAATTCAAAGAGTAACCTCTCACCAGTAACATTAGACCTGAAACATAGGAATTCAAAGATCAAAACAAAGCAAAAGAAGCCCTCAAACCCAAACAAATCGAGATAGAAAGCCAATCTGACTGCAGGGACAACTAATAAGTGCAGTACTTTTCGAAGCCTTTCCGTATTATCTTTGCTTTAGAATTTTGGCGAATGCAGCAAATTTTTGTAAAACATTGTTTCATAAATTTCAAAAAATCTGAAGGTTGTACTAAACATGATCTGGCATATAAAGCCTTTCTTCCAATTTTTCTTGGGAACATCTTTAATCCTTGAGTATAGACAGTGATGGACCCAGCTCACGGAGTATATAACCATGTTAATTTATTGTGTGATAAGGACAAGGCGATGACGATGCTTTCAATCAATTTTTGGGTCTAATTGACACGGGTTTTCAGAAGTGAAGAAAAAAAGGACGGTTATCAGATGAAAACCTCCAATGTCGTTTAGCAAGTGGGGTAAAGGCTATATAAATGTTAGAATAACTGATAGTCAAAATATTTTGGGGTAAAACGTTTTACATGGAGTTATTGTGTGTAGAACGAGAGTTTTCAATGTGAAACTGAAATACGTCCGTATTGTGCTTATTATTTATTTCCCTGATACAATAATCTTATACCAAAATTAAATTATCGATATTATTTGTTGTATTGTAAACCAATTTCCGAGTGATATCTTCCATTATGAACAATTAATAAATTTTTATTTGATAAAATCGAATTAAAATAAAAATGATGACATGACTTAGGAACTTGTCTTGATGATCATTTCTGTTGTTTACGGTCTACTATTATTAGAAAAAACAACAAACGCAATTTTTAAATGGATAAATATAGTCATTCAAAAGTTATAACCTATCTGGTACTAATTGAAGATAATAACCACAGACGATCAAACACATTTAAACATTTAAATGTTAAACTAATTCAGAATTTCAAACTGGCATTAAAATATAACTTGCTTAGAGGTATATCCAAGGATCATTCTAATAACAGATCACTTCAGTTTGCTTCACAGTTTCAGATTAGAAAAATTGAATACATATCCCATATGGTTCAATGAGGCTACCTTGAATTTCTGGAAAAAACGAAATTCTCTTTCGAGACCCATCCACTCATTATTTACTCAAATCTTTCCAAATCACTTAGAAATTTTAACAATGTCCCGTGTGGCCCAATAATTCGCCATAAAACCAAAACTCCTTTTAAGGTGAATCCAAGGATTATTCACAAATATCTTTTAAATTGGATAATCAGTTTCAGACTATTGGAAATTGTGAACAAAGTCACATGTGGTTCAATAACAAAGTCTGGATGTGAACACGGTTTTGAATTTCCGGGTGGCACCAGTATCATCGTTTCTGACAAAAAAGTACTATAGGGCCAAACATTTGTCTTTAGGCCACGTTTTGGCCCAGGAACTTAACTAAAAAAGTGGCAAATATCTATTGTTCTATAAGGTTTGATAAAAAAAAATGTTTACCAAAAGAAAATGTGACTGTCTTAAATTTAATTAAATTGTAGTTGACAAATACTTTTCAATGTTTCAGCCAATCAGAACACATTATTGACCCTGGCAACCTGATCAGCAAATCATTCTAGTAAAGGGCCATCCAAGGAACATGCTTGCCAAAATGGGTTCCAGTTAGAGTTGTGATTTTGGGAAAAATTGAGAGGAATTCAATGCAAAACACCATCAAAATCGGATGGAAAAATAAAAATTTCTTACTTCATGCAAAGTCGAAGGGTCTTAAACGCTTTGAAGTAAGAGGTCCTTACGCTTATTATTTGTTATGTTCTCTTTGTAATAGGGAATACAAGAAAACACCCTTCAGTTGCTCTGGAAATGACGGATCACAAATACAATCTGTGATTGATCATGACCTGAATGCACTGAAAGAATTTTTTTTGTCAAATATACTTTTATTAGATCCTAATTCATATATTCCCAATATAATTATGGATGCATCAGCTTCAAATATTTTTACATAATGTAGTATATATCATCATCAATACATGATGTCAAAGGAAGCACATTTCATTTACAAAGTATTCATGCGTGTGTGTTAAAGTTGATTCCTCAGACTGAAACAACGTATTAACCGATTCCCACTTCTTTTTTTATACATTCTGACTGTCTAGGAGTACACAGATGTAATGAATGAATGTCTAGGTTCCTTATAATATTTCAGAATTTGTAGACATTCTATCAAATTTGGCATTTCATTATTCAGTTTACATACATATATATAATAACGAATAATGATGCAACATGTATTAAGTATTACAAATTTTGAATCAAATTTTTTTCCCAAATAAACATGTCTCTGGTGTAAGGTCAAGTTTCATACCACACTGTTGTTGCATTTTTGTGCAAAAGGGAGCCACAATGTACGAACCATTGGACATTAATAAACAAATGAAGTAAAGGTTCTTTTGTTTCAAAACAAAAAGAGCATAACTCTGTTTCTTTTAATTTACATTTACATAACATGTTACATGAATATAGAAACCTGAGATTAATTTTATATTGAAAAGACTGTAGTTTGGAATTTTATATATTCTTAAATGGAATCCTGTAATACATGTCCCAATTTTCTATTATGTTTACACCACCTAAATTCTGATTCCATTTACATGTATTTTGAATTTTAACTGAATTTTCAAAAATATTTTTCAATAATAGATCATAAATTGGTTTTGTTACCTTATTTTTTTATCATATTAATGTAAAAGTACTGTCCAAATTGCAGCTATTTTTGCCAAACTGTTCTGGTATGAACTGTATCATTCTTGTACGTGGAACGGCTTTAATTACACCATAATATTCTAAGAAATTTGTTCTAATATTAAAGCTTTCTTAAAACTCGATAAATGACATGAGATTACCTTGTTTTAAAAGATCACGAATGAAGAATATGCCCTATTTGATCCTATGAGGATAAAAAATTGTACATTTATCCCTTTTTATTTTATCATTATACCAAAGAGGTTGGGAAAGAATTTCTTCCAGGGCTGTGGTAGGATCATTCCTAAGAGTAACCCAAACTTTTACAACATCTTTCCAGAAATGATTACATTTACTTGAAAGTTTAGGCATGGCATCCTTTGTAAACTGCCAAAAATTTTCCCCACCAATTTCATCTAACACATCTGTAATGAGCACTTTCCATGCAGCATTATTATCTGAGTCTAAAACTTTCTGAATCCATTTTCAATTTTTAAAGCACTTATGAATGATGTAATATGTGGTATTTTAAGGCCACCATCTTGATAATTGCCGAATATATTATTAAGCTTAACTTTATCTGGTTTATCATTCCATAATAACGAAAAAAAATCCTGAATCTCTTTTGATATATGTGAAGGAGGGTCTAGAAGTACAGTAAAGCATTAGATAAGAATTGACAATGCCAAACTTTTAATAACTGTTATTTATCCAATCAGTGATGAATTTCTAAAAGACCAGTCATTTGGTAATCTTTTGACCTTTTCTATCTTTTCTGTAAAGTTATATATTTATCATTTTTATGAGTGAATATTTAATGCCTAGTAGTTTAAAAAGGCCTGTGTGATTCCAAATAATTTTCTTAGTTATCTGTAGTTCCTCTCCAAAGCCCCAATTCAAACTGCTTGGATTTTGTCAAAGTTAGCTCTAAAACCCAGAGCAATTAGAGAATAGGTCAATAATTTTCATTGCTTGATTAACTGACACGGGATCTTCATCTAGCATTATAGTTGAATCATCAGCATATTGACTAATAAGAAATTCGGAGTTGTTTACTTTGAGTCCGGAAATATTGGGATCATATTTTAAAGCAGCACTAAGTAACTTTACAGAGATAATAAATAAATAAGGCGATAGGGGATCCCCTTGTAATACAAAACCGTTCAGAAAAATGTCCATTATTAAGTACACAACTTTTGTAACTGTTGTAAAAAATACTAACCCACTGTAAAATGGATGAACCAAAACCAAAAACTTGCAAAGACTGTTTAATGAAGTCCCATTCTAATGAGTCAAAAGCTTTTTCAAAGTCCAGTAATATTAGCAGACCAGGAATTTCAT
>JAULBM010319972.1:0-23698 GCA_032357055.1 Geukensia granosissima | reverse complement strand
TGTTATAACATGATTGTGACATAAAAAGCTGAAAACGAAATTTCACATTCGCTAGAAACAAGCAAACAAATACATCTTTCTGCATATACATCAAAATAAATAATTAAATTAGGGCGGGGGACACTTACTTCTGATCCTCTCCGTTTTATTTCTATTCATCCTATCTTCTTTAACTGCTTAATTTCTTCTTTTTATTATGCAAAGCCTTCTTATTGCTATAACGTTATTAACAAAATAAATATTTATATTCTTACGGAAGCCTTTTAGGGCCATGCAATTTACTTTTTATAATTTGTTGTAACAGATTACTAATTTGATATAAAAGATTACTAATTTGTTAAAACAGATAACTAAGTTTGGTTAAAATTGGTTCAGTGGTTTAAGAGTAGTACTGGATTAGGAAGTGTGACGATGACGCCGCCGATGCCAACGCGAACGCAAGACGACAGAGTGGTCCCTATATTTCGCCCTGCTAGAAGCAGGCGACACAAACATAGGCTTTCAATTTTGTTTGCCACTTCTCGAGAAATTTTGCATTAAACATTCCTTTAATAAAAAGTTGTACCAAAATAGGTTAAAAAAAAGTTCAGCAAAACTATTTTGTAGCAAAATTAAGAAAAAATAGGGGATTTTTTCGATTTCAGATTTTTTCCAATAGAAGCAGTTTATGACAGATTGCTAAAAAAGTACTTTATAAGAGAATGTTTTGATGTTAGATTTATTTTGTTACCACATCAATTGTCTTTATTTTGAAGAAAATTTGGTACGATTTGGACAATTTTCCATCTTAAAAAATATAAACCCTTACCCTCAAAAGTTAGCACAAACATTTTATTGTTTGTGGATAAGGCTTTGCACAGGGGTGATAAATGATGCTGTTCATCATTAAATTGACAGAATTAACACTTATGTACTTAAATTTAACGGTTATTTGGTAATAAAATCACTAAACATTAATATAAGGACGTAAAACTGAAAAATGGGAGATTTCAGAATTATAGAATTTTCTACTACTGCATAAAATTCTATCTAGGTAACATAATGAACATTACAAACTTATCATTTCTGTCTGAATTGTATTTTACGCCATATATGAGTATTATTGCTATTAATAATGAATATTTGATGGGAGATATAGGGAAAATGACCAATTATTTACATCATTTTTAGTAATTCGTTATGAAGAAGCCTAATTTCAGATTTCTTTGACCTAATGTTTAAGATTCGTTATGACAATCACCAAAGGAGTCAGATTAATGGAGATTAAATCATGGTTTGACCAAAGTATCAATATTTTCAGTGAAAAAGGGGTAATTATTTGTTTCATGGATTTACCATTATCATCAAAGAGTATAAAAATTTATTCCGAAAGCATTGGATAACAATTGATTTCTGTTTCAATTTTCATTTATAGTGAAATTAACATTTCAAAGGTAATTTGAAGGTTCCAGATATGCTTTGAAAGAAAATCATCATTATATTATAAGTGAGAAATATTCGAATTTATAAGGAATTTCTGGTTATTTACACAATAAAGCGCTATAAAGGTCTTTTATTTTGATTTTTTAAATGATTTTTAATGATTTGTCTTTTTACTTTTCTTTTAAGTCTTTTTTTTATATTTTATTTAATGAAAATAAGGAAATATTCAATTAAATTTAAAGAAATAAATTGTAAAAAATATTAAAATCCGAAGAAAATAAATACAGATGCAATCAAATATTATTTAATCTGCTTCATACCTAGATTTATTCCTCGACCAAGAATGAAAACTTGTTTCTAAGATTTACGACAATCGGGATGACTTTAACTTTCCTATTGTAAACTTCCCATATTTATGTGGCAATATTCCTGCTTCCCCTGCGTACGGGGTTTATGTTTCACAGTTGATTCGATACTCTCGTGCCTATTCCAAGTATCAGGATTTTTTAAGGAGAGCATTGCTGTTGTCGCATAAATTACTACAACAAGGATACATCCAATCAAGTTTGAAGTCGTCCCTCCTAAAATTTTATGATCGCCTTCACGAATTTGTTAATCCATATGGTATCAGTGTATCTAAGTTATGGAGCTGTTACCGGTATTACAAAAATAAGTTGACCTCTTCTCGGATTGACGTTAACCCGGATTTGAGATTAAGGATTCCACGACGGGCGTTGCGCGCAGGACAGGGTATGCTTGCCCTTCCGGAGCACCTGATCCCAATCCTGTTTTGTAAAGGAGTTCGTGGATTCCAAGCTTTTGTTCCTATTGTTTTCGTTTTATCTTTTAGTTTGTTTTAAATTTGTCTTGTCTCTTTGAACAGTGCACTTTTGATCTCTCGCATGGGTATTCTACACTGGACTTACAGAAAACTATATCATGAATTCAGATTATGTGTTAATATTGTATTGACCCGTTACCGTTACAGTATTTTTGTTCTTCATTTTATGGAATAGTTTGACTACATATATTTTCACATTGTGTTTGAACGCAAAATTTTTCATTGTTACTTTTTGATGGTGTCTGTTTAGGAATGTGAATTAAGTCAATCTTTCGTGTAAATTATTCTTAAACGTACCTATATGATACAAATAATCTTTTCTTTTTTGTAAACATTGAATTGGACACCAAAAAACCGTAGTGAACTCAGGATAACAATTTTTGCCGCTTTAAAGACATCCGCCGCATTATCATTTTCTAATCCGGAAACAGTCATTCTAAGGTATATGAGATTGCTAAACATAGTGTTGTAACAAGAGCCTGGTGGAAAACAGGCGAACAGATTGTTTAGATGTTACATCCCTACTCTACAGGAATAGACAAGTCTGGAAAGTTGATATTCCATAACAATATTGTGGTGTCGACCGTAAATATCTGGATCGGGGCGTATCCTTGTTCAAGTTACATATTAATTTGTGGTAAAAAACCGTCCTGACCGATATTATGTCCATATTAAGTTGTTGGAAATAAAGTTGACAAGGAATAAAGGGGTATGCGCGGTTGAACCATTATTTGACCCCGAACTTCATTATTTGTATTACTTTTGCATTCTAAAGTTAAAACATTGAAGCGATACTATAGTACACCAAACTACATTTGCCACAACATAAGTGAGTCTGTATTAACAGTTTCACAATGAAATATATCATATTATATATTGTTGGAATTCTAATTTTTTACCGCAGCTGAAGCTGTAGTTAAAAATTCATTTAAACCTGAAATAAAAAAATTTCCCATAGGGTGTAATTTTTTCAACTTTGCTTCATTTTGTGGGTGCAATCAACCAATGGTTTCGGGTAACAAAAGAATTTCGAAGCTATCAAAGGGGCAGACAGAAACCGTTAGGTCGAAAGACAGACAACACCATGACCAACAAAATGAGACCCTTCGTGTTACTTAGTAAAAACGTTAATTTTTTTTATTTTTGGGGGCCATATGACAGATAAAAGATGAAATTTTAAGAATATAGTTTAATTAAATTGTAGCTATAACACTGAAGCACGATATTTTTGTATGAAAACATGCCATTTTGAGACAGATTTTTTCAGTGTTAAAAATCTTACTTAGGGTTTATGGGAATTTTTTTGTGCTAGAAAAACTGAAAATTTAACTGCAGGATAAGTTGCGGCAAAATATTAGAATTCAACGATACATAACATGACAAACGTCATAGCTAAACTTACGATATATTTTGACCTCAGTTGTGGCAAATTTCATTTGGTGTACATTAAAACAATTTTTTTTCTCTTAACTTGTAAATGTGTTTTCGGGACCAGAAAATTATCCAAAATTGAGCAATGTTAGTAACATTCCTTAAAAACATATTTTAAGACGTCTTTGAGTCTGAAAACCATGAGAGCATAGGGCTACCATCCTGTTTTCTTTTGTTTTTACTTGTCTTGATACTAAACTGAATAAATGCAAAAATGATGGTGATAGAGGTATGCGCTTTATATCATCTCAGCCCAAGTACAGATAATATAAATTCGGAACTTTTGGTAGTATTTGACAGATATTTTGATTTCACCAAAATTTGACGACCATGGCAAAAATTTTTTAAAATTTTATTGATATCAATATTATGAAAGTCTTATGATTTTTTTCTAACCGTGCTTTCAGTCGATTTGAAAAACGTAGATTTTGGCGGCAAGATAAGACGGTTTCAAAAGGAATTCGAAGATACCAAAGGGGCAGACAAAATATAGACCTGTATACGTCAGATGCGCGTCTAAGCGCATTAGATACACCAAACCTCAAAAACATAAGTAAGAAAATGCATATTTGAAGTTTGAAAACAAAAATAAAAGAGCTCGGGATGAAGAAACACAGGCAAAGTTCCTGATTCTTATTTAAGAGAAAAGAAAATTACATAATTATTGTATATATCTATCTACTGGTTAACTAGATTATAAAAATAGTGATATAACTGCTTAAAGATTAGAAAAATATATCATCATATTTGCCAATTAAGGAACTGCATCCTAAAGTATGGTGTCATTAGAAGAGAAATGCCTTACACATTCACTTCATTGCTACAAATTCCAGTCCATTGTTGCCGTAATTTGTTTTGCACGATTGTGAGTTTTTTCCTCAAAACACAATTTTTTATCTTCACTGTTGGACACCTTCTTCATAAAAGTTCCAACAAAAAACTTAAACTGTAATTTGTTCCCATACATTTTTCATATTCAAGCATATATGATATATAATATCCATTTTATACATTGCTGTTATATGTTAGAGTAATTTTAATTCAATTGTTATTCTGGACCAATTATATTGATTCCGTTACCGCGTTCTAAAACGATGTCGAATCTGGCAATATCTATACAGTCTGTGTTGTTAAAGTTACTGCAGTAGGGTTTTGTCTGAACAATAAGATCTTCACGGTTCGATGAACACACGGAGCAGGAATCATTCCGTCCTAGATGAGAATCCCCGGCAAAGTACATTTGAGTAACAAGACTTTTATGTCCACGTCTGCCAAATATTTTGAAATGTAAATGAGTTGGTCGATACAAATTGTAATTTGGGTCTACAGAGTATTTTCCAGGATGAATTGTGGAAATTTCGTAGTATCCATTTTTGTCCGTCTTGAAATGTCCCCTGCAGTCGGTAGACATTTTGTAGTTCCCATTATGATCAGCTTGCCATATTTCCATTCGCACATACGGAATCCGGGTTCTACAGTTTTGTTTGTACACGTAACCATGTACAAGAAGTGATTTTAAGCGATATTTTTCAGGATCGCCTGTGCAGAACTGTTGTAGCTTTGGTGGGTTTGGAAAATAATATGGTCCAATAATATCTGGAGGTGTGGGTCTGCACTTCCTGGCTATAGTTCCTTTCATTGTACATATCATTGCAAAACTGAGAAAAAGACTGAACATCATCATGAATGATGCTGTCAACAGAATTATTGTATAACGGTATACGCAAAATATAATGTTCTGAAAATTAAATCATCTTTTTCTGTGATAAAAAAACAGATGTTTGTTGTTTCTTTTGCTTGCTAAGGTATGGTAAGATCGTTAATTTCTGTATGTTTAATCCGACGCAATAAAGAATATCATGAGAAGCACTGATGATTACGACAATATGATAAGCACACATGACTTTTCTTTGGTGCATTTTGCAGATGCATGGGTGTTATATGCATAAATACAAAAACAGGACAAATTAATATTACTGATGCCTACAAATACAAGAACTTATCGAAGATCAGGACCAAAAAACTTAACTAAGACTTGAATTATATAATGCATCTGGAAAAACAGATTTGTTTATCTAAGTTTGATGGTTTACGAGGGCTAGAGACGTGGAGATGGTTTTTGTTTTGATTTATTCTAATTGGTTAACCGATTCTTGTTTTGCAGGTATGTTACGGTATGTCTTCAGGAAGCCATGTTGACGTTCAGCAAAGTTGAATTGGGTTTTAGCATATACAAGGAATTGATTTGTTGAACATATACATGATAAATTTATGTACAAACTTGTTCAATTTATATCATAGTTCCAATGTCTCTGTCTTCCGTTATTACACAAAGAAAGACAATGGCATTCTTGCTTTTTTCTCTTGTGACTGTTCATGAACCTACAACATTCTTGGCACTTAAATTGCTTTGTAATTTATATTAAAAATAATAAATTACTGCACATCACACCGGGCAATTCCTAAACAAGAGTTTGTTATTGTTAGATAAACGATTTTTGCTCGTTTGAGCTTGGCGAATTGCAGCAAAAGCATCCTTAGCTCTGAGTATTGATTCTGTTATTAACTCTTGAAATATCTTAAGTATGAATATACTGAAATATAAGTATGTCTTAAGAAAAAATCTGGTATATATCGAGTTGAGATGATGATACAAGATGTTTATCGTAAAGAGATTTCGATTGATTGATTAATTGCTGCCTCATGTCCATCGGCAAATATTTCGTCCATATTCAGAAAGAAAACAAATTATAATCCATGAACCATGAAAGGGGTAGGAGTGGGTTAGGCCGGGGAATTTTCTAGCCGTAGTGCAAAATATAGACCGTTAAGAAAGTCAGAAGGAAATTTTTTCCTAACACTTGCCTCCAAGACCACGACAACACCACGAGCTGTTGCAAAGGGATTTTTTACGTGCTAAGATCGCGACATTCTCTTTACAAGGGAGACACGGTAGTTACCTTGAGAATTTATACATCCCGTTTTACAAACGAAAGTCCCTTAATGAAGAGTTTTACCCCTGGTGGAGAAACTGAGTAGCCGTTTTCTAAAACCCGGGTACACTCGGGGTGGTCGTGTATTAATATATCACCCCTAACCAATGAACATCCCTTTAGCAGGGCATATTTCTATACCCCGGTCGCAGTCTGGGTTTAAGGGAATTCGATGATACCAAAGTACCAGAGCAAAAGAATTCGTCGTCAAAGGAAAAACAAGCTAATGACCAAAAGAAGAACGGCAGTAGAAAACACTACACGGAAAACTAAAGTTTGACCAACACGAGCCTTATAGGGAGAGACTAGGATGCTTCGGAAGAGTAAGCAACTCCTGTTCCACTAAATCGTGTAACTCGAAGTCGGTAATTAGATCAATATGTGGTTTTTTTAAAAACTTTAATTCGTTACAAAAATGTATTTGATAAACTTTGATGCAATTACAAAACAGATATGTCATCTTCTGGTTAGTCACTACTTCAGAAATTGTATGGTTAACACTAACATTGTTTGCCATGAAGGAATGACAATATCCCTCAGTTTATATCTTGAAATGACAAAATGTTAAGAATAAATATTTGAAGCCTTTTTCTGTGTGTATAACGTTCCGTTAAATTCTATACTTTTAGGTGGACGTAATTACAAAAAAGCATTAATGAGGTAGAAAATTTTAATACTGATATCTTTATTATTGTACACAACACTATGGGTTGTTTGCCAACATAAGAAAATCCACAGCGATTAAGGACTAGTCGGATTGTGAGTATTGCCAATCAAGTCGTATTCGGAACAGAAATTCGTTGGTATGGCATTTTTAATTTCAGTTCTACGCTGATAATTCCATTATCCAAAAAGTTCTCTTTCTAGCATACAAAGTTGTTCTATAAATCCGTCATTGGGAAATATTTTTCTTTTCGATCTGGCCTGTACGACGGCATCCCATAGATGAACATTATGCTTCATCATCATATATGCTATGGCCACTGCTGGCGATCTTCTGTACCCGGCAACACAATGTACTAATATTTTTCCTGAAATTGCATTAATTTCATCGAAATTTCAGTGACAAGACATGACATTATAATTATTCCAATGTACATTCCTCAAGTGTACATAATTGCTTTAAACATTATGATGTTTCGGAGAGTTTTCAAAAAAAGTACAACAAAACGAATTTTCCTTTATGGTTGTGTGGCTGCGTATAGGTTTTTTTTTTGTAAATGAAGCCTGTTTGTGGTTGCCTTTAGGTTTTGACCTCGGTGAAGCTACGTCGATCTAAATTTTCTCCTGTTACATGTTTGAAATACAACTTCGTAATAAGCTTCGTTAAGATATATAGTACTGTTTCTAAGAAATCTAAAACTTCGATATTAGTTTCGGGGGAAAGCCGACATTCTAAGTCAAAAATATCAATGCAGTAATTTCGAACTCACTTTGGTCTTATTTGGGAATTCAAAACCGTTATTCAAATAACGTTTTATAAAGATAAAAAATACAGTTTATTTTCATTTCAACAATTGTTCTTCTTGCTGTTGATTGCTGTTGGAATATAAGATGTAAAACTGAAGAATTTCCTCTTTGGTGTGCTGGATCATCAACGTAATGGAAATTGGTTAATTATTTGAACAATAAAAACGGACCTTAATTTATATAAATCGAATTTTCAAATGTTGAAAGTTCTGTAAGTACTAAGAAAAGAAATGAGATAGGATAACTTACCACCCTGTTTAAGAGCTTTTTCAATTATATCGGAAGTTTCACCGAAGCATTGCTTTAAGTTAAATTCGGGGTCATCTTCTGCAAACACTCCAAAATATTCAGCGTTAATTTCTTTATAGAACTCTGGACCTGTCTGAACATCCTCGATTGCTAAATTCAGTACATGAGTTATACCCTTCGACTTAACTTCCTCTGGATCTCTTGCAAAAAATCTGTTATGAAATGAATTTATATCATTACATTTGAAACATATCAAAGTTTAGGCTGTATGATTAAAACAGAGGCTCATAGCTCACCTATGACTCCATATTGCAAGGCATAGGACGACAGAGGGACCATAGATTGATGGGGGACAGAAATGGCATCAAAATTATATTGTAATTCGCTCAGTTGTTTCAGAAAAAAAACATCTGTAAGTACATTATCTTGTTGCTCCTATCTTGAATAATGTTCCACTGTTACAGCCAACTTTGTTGGAGAGCAGAAATGCAAATGAAATGAAATAATTAGTCTCTCAAAAATAAAGGGAAACATTAACGTCATGATTGATTTCAATCGATTAAATGTTGCTCAAGGTAATAAATTAATGTTCCTATTTTTCTCCTATGATGTTGGAGTAAAGCAAGGTGAAGCTTTGTTCCTCTTATTTTCATTTTACTTAAATGACTTAGAACCATTCTTGGCATTCAAAATATAAGTGGCATTGATTTGGTTAATGCTAATAATATTGAATATCTTGGTGTTTATTTGCGACTCTTTATTTTATAATATGCAGATTATGCAGTTTAACTATCAGAAACTACAGTTGTTTTATAAGAACGTTAACGTTGCTTAACGTTTTTGGTTTATATTGTGATCAATGGAAGTTGGGAGTTCATATAGATAAAACAAAGATTTGTTGTCTTCTCTAAGAGAAAATCAAATATTGAGTATGATTTTAAATTCAAGCACAGCAAAATCGAGATTTGTGATAGGTTTTCGTATCTTGGCATTAAATTTAATTACGTTAGCAAAGAAGGCACTGATAGAACAAGCTCAGAAGGTTATGTGTTCAGAATTTTAGAAAAAATACAAAATATTCCTATAAAATTGCAGTTGAAACTGTTTGACACTTTGGTTTGGCCTATTCTTACATATGCTTGTAAAATCTTGGGATTTGAGAACATCGCTGAAATTTGAAATTTTGTAACAGAATTTAAAGTATACGATAAACTATTATTTTTTGTTTGTTTTATGGTTTATGGAAAATTGGGAAGATTTCCATTATCAATCCATGTTAAACGTATCTAGAATGGTCAGTTTTGGTGTAAGCTGCAATCAGAAGATATTAGCCTGCGAAATGTATCATTTGTTTATTTGCTTAAAGAATTTTAGAAGGTAAAATTAAATGGCTTGGTTGTATCGAAAACATGTAATTTAACAGTAAGTAATTTTATACCACGTTCTAGTCAAAATGATATTAATAGTTCATTCATTAAATTGACAATTAAGAAAACTTTACAAGATCAATTCATTCAGTCTTCGAGTGCAGATAATAAAAACAATTCATGGGAGGGTTTTTATGGTATATTAAAGTCGGAGTTCCAGTTAGAGTCGAATCTTTTAATATTCAAAGCAAATGGTTGTGTAAGTTTATGACAAACAATGCTAAATTGCCAATTAAAACCGGTAGATAGGAAAATATTCAGAGACAACTGAGTATGCAAGTTACGTTTTAAGGGAATTGGTGATGAATTCCGTTACTTAATTTTGTGTAAGCATGAGAAAAAAGAATCATAAAAAAGCAAATTCATTCTTGACATCCATCTATGATTTAAATGAAAGGATAATTGTCATTATGTGATGTTGAATTATTGAGTAATACTTATAATTTAAAAATTGATTGATTGTTGCTTAACATCCAGTGACAATATTTCATGCATATTTAGGACGGAAACAAGTCAGCAAACAATAAATCAATATGAGGACTGTAAGCAAGGGACCGGTAAGGGAAGAACTTTTAGATTGCCACTGGAAAATTGCGGGTTTGATAAGGGCGTAAAATTTAGCCTTGTAACTTGCCGCCTACTGACCACTCAAAATAAGCTTTTACAAAGGGTCTTTAACGTGCTTAGGACGTGGCATTTCCAAAACATGGGTCGTCTTTAACGTCTTCCTCTGGAAGGATTGTGAGTTTATACATCCCACACAACCAAGGGCGCCCCTTTTAGAGGACTAGTGCCTTTTCTTTTTCCGGTACAACCTTCACGAAGGGGAGTACTGGTATACATCCCACTCGAACTTAAGGACGCCCCTTTAGAAGGGGTTCTACCCGCAGACGTAGAAACCAAACGGCCAATTTCTATAACCCAGCCGCCCTGGGGGAATTTTATAAAAGAATTGTCTGTATTGCTGTAAATATTTATGTATACAGAAATTATTATTCTTATATTTTGTTTGTTACAAATATTGTTTCATAAATCTAAATATGTCTCACGTAACACAAATATTTTGTGTTTGATGATTATAACTTAATAAAATGTTCAAATTTATTTGTTCTATTAAAGAACCTCCATGGTGAAGTGTTGACGGACGGAAAGTGATTACAACAGCTCACATGATTCGTTTGGTAATGTGAGCTATAATACACTATTTCTTGTGTCAAACAAAGGTGCCGATATATAGTAATCATGACAACTATTATTCCATTTTGTACGATTTTATACTTTGACCCCCAAGCCAGGAACCTGTATCAGTGTATGTCGTTTTTTGTTTTTGTTTTAATGTCACTTGATTTGTACTGTTTACTTATTTCATCGGTTATCGTTATATTTGAATATTCGAATATCTTAACATTTTATTTTGTTGGCCTTTTACGGTTTGCCGTAGGATGTGGACATGTGTCCATTATTGAAGGCCTTAGCCTAGGGCAAAATGTAGAAGCATTGAGATTTACACGCACTGGATAGCTGTCTCGTGGGCATTCCTACCCCACTTCTTTTTTTTATGTTTTGCGTTTGTGTAGTCGGGTGAAATGTTTCCGAGGAAGCTAGGGGACCAATACCCTGCAGTGGGGCTTGTGCCAGTTTTTTAGGAGGGTGTTTTTTGTTTGATTGGGGTTTAACGCCACTTTAAACAAAATCTGCGTCATACTGTTGGAGGAAGCTGGAGTACCCAAAAAGAACCACCGACCTTTGGCAGGAAACTGACAAACCTTTTCACGTGCGGTGCAAGTTAATTATGGGGGGTTTAAATACATGTGATCAAATTACGGAGAAAAAATAAATATAGTTTTCTACAACACCGCAGGTATCAAAATGAAACTCTGGCCTCTTTCCCACACATACTTGTACTTACTCATTTCCAACAAAAATATGAGGGAAAATTTCGTCAGCGTCGTTAATGCAGCTTTCGCCTGCTCTATTCTGAAAATAGTTCCATATCTTAAAATATAACTGACGGTCAAATCCTTCATCATCACAATCTACAATGAATTAGAATAGGAATCGTCTTATTTCCTTAACTCTGTGTGTAATTTTTCTTTTGTTTGTCAACGACAAAGTTGAAAATACGACGTTAAATTAGGTGGTGGTTATTGGTAATTAACGTCCTTCACAGCAAATAAATGCTCTCAGTCGGACGGTCCCTGGCAGAACTTAAGGTATTGATGTAACTTTTGTTGGAACGTTGATTGGAATAAGTTGGTCAGGAGGCTAGGTTGAGTTGTTGTATCTAAGTCGACTTGATGAACTGTCGTTGTATATAAATGGCATCTGTTTGATGACTTTTTGTAACTTGCTGGTTTAAGTTAAGCTACAACGGCACTTTTAAGGACCACGGTGCCGAACAGAGCAGACCGGTTCCGCTGTGTAGTGATTTTCATGGCCGCGTCCTACCTCAACACACTGCAGCAGGACTGGTTGACAGTTGGTCACTGTGTCGAGGGCAATGTAAGAAGTTTGTCTTTACTCCATCACTCCACGGTGTACGACGGTCGAAGTTCCTGCTCGGCAGCACGTGTTGCTGCTTCGATGAAAGTTACGTGACTGTAATATGATGATGATAACTTGATTAATAGTAGTGCAGATATTGATATTGCTGCGATGTAGTTCAACAAAAGGTATTTTAAAGATATATTTTGCCAAAAATGTCATGCATGACATAACATCCTAATATATCTTTTGATATTCTAAATATTTAAAAAATATTTAAATTCAAACATTTAGCTTCTATTGATAAATGCTACATTCGGTTAAGATAAGAATGTGATTTTGAAAATATCTTCTTCCGCCCAGGGAGGTAACACTGTACAAACAACGGACCGCAAAAACCAATTGTTTTCATATGAGATTTTTACGTTGTTTGCTATGTTCCCATACAAGGGCAGAATTGAAATTTCACTTGTATGTAGAAACAATACTTACAACAATAATGTTAAAATTTCCTGACTGTCCTTGCGTGGGAGGGTACAAATCTTTATGTAGAAACGGAAGAAAAATTCAAATACGGTTTTTTGTCGATTTTCCGTGACCTTCCTTGATTTGCATGGTAATATTTAACCTTATTATTGTTGTTGACTTTAAAAAAATATTGGAACAAAGAATTCGAATGTCTGGGGTTATTATAAGATGGATTTCCATATATATAGCTTATTTGGAGGGCCAAAATACCACATTAGTGGCTCCACCCCATTAGATGTTCCATTTAAAAATACCAGTTGTAACCGGGAGATGGGCAAATATTCCACTAAACAAACAAATTTGTGATAATTGCCAAATGAATATTTTAGATCCCTATCATTATTTTTATGTGATTAATGATGAAATAAAATCGCTTAGAGAAAAATTATATGCCTAAGTATTATATAGAACGCCTAACAGTTTGTAAAATGAAAGGCCTTCTATCTCTGTGTAGCATTACATTATTGACAAAGTTCTGTATATTTTTAGGAAAAAATGAAAAAAAATCCGTTGAATTCAAACCCAAATTCGGATTTGGCTTCCCATTTTCGATTTGTGTGGATTTGAGTGCTTCCTTTGCTATATTTGGATCTTTAACTTCCTATGTTTTGGTTTTAATGCTACCGATGAGAGGTTACTCCTTGAAATGTACCTATAGCATACTAAAATTCTCCCTATTTACTTAACATTGGCAATTTTGTATTTTGAAACCACTAGGTCGATCTCTTCTCGTAGTGCGCAAGGGTATTCACCAGCCCAGTTGTCAGACTTGTCTGAAATGAAATTTATCACTCACTGTTTTACAGAAATTTGCCCCATTTTATTTATTTCTAAACCATTGAAAATACGGAAAAACTTCGAAAATTATTGCACTTATTAGTTGTCCCTGCCGTCGAATTTGGCTTCCCATTTCGATTTGTTTGGATTCGAGTGCTTATTTTGCTATATTTATAATTTGACCTTCCAATGTTCTGGTTTTAGTGCTACCGATGAGTGGTTACTCCTTAAAATTTACATAAATTTCGCATACTAAAATTCTCCATATTTATTCAACATTGGAAATTTGGCGTTTTGAATGTGTATATTGTTACTATTTTAAAACTGCTATGTTGTTTTTACTTTGTCTTACTTTGTAATCAATATTGTATGTTCTTAAGCGTGTAAACCTCTTGTAGCACTCATAGTGCCTAAGTTGTAATAAACATTTCTTGTTTTATAAAATTAAAGCAACGACTATAAAGAATTGTTGTCATAAACCATTTAAAGCAATAGGAATATTTTGAACGATTCGCTTAGATGATAATTTTTTGGTCAAATATGTACAAATAGCCATAAATATGCAAAAGCTGTAATTTGATAATTTTGCCCTATTTTTTTCACAAAAGTCCCGACAGCCTTTTTCTATTTAAGGATTCCTTATTAAAGAATTAAAAGACTGTATATAATTTAAACATTGTGTTGGATCTGTGCTATATAGACCTTTTGCTACACAATAAATGCAGAACTTTTAAACATTTTACCACCGCCTCAGTGGTATACTGGTTAGCATGATCACCTCGAGTGCGTTGGTTCGATCCCCGGCCGTGTCAAACCAAAGACATTTAAATTGGTATTTGTTGCTTCTTCGCTAAGCACGTACCCTTAAGGAGTAAGAGCAAAGACTTGTCTGCCCAGAGTAAGAATAATGTGTCTGGGTAAAGTGGCATCTCTTCCTGAGGACTGTTGCTTTCATGACCTAGCACGTTAAAAATCCGACTCAGCGTCTCGGTCTAGTACAAATCAGATTCATTCATCGTCATTCATTAATATGCTCTTGTCCTGAATATGCATGACATAAATGCCACTGGGCGTTAAGCAACATTCAATTAATAAACATTTTACCCCTGGGTAAAGATAAGAAAGGCACTAGTCACAATGCCGTTCGCGTTATGTGCATATTTTTTGTACGATAGACAGTACAGATAATGTTTTTTTACTCCTTATACTACTTCACCACATAATCTTATAAAGGATTTTCAAGATTTCAACATTTTATTGCACTCAGACACAAACAATGTGTTACATGAGGTAAGGAAAAGTTTTCATATCTAATCAATTGGTCTTTTAAAAAGTCTGGTTGTTCTTACATATGCTGTTATAAATATAATTCTTTTTTAGCGATAAATACTTGTTGGGTTTCATCTGACATGATTACAGCGATCGAATCCCTTCTTGATAAAATTGATGTAAAATTTGACAACATGGTCTATCGGCAGATAGTTGTCATACCGATGAGCACAAACTGTGTTTCATATTGCAGATTTATTATATATTTTAATGAATCACAGATTATGGTAAAAATTCAAAAAGGTTTTTCCAAACAGGATTTAGTGGATAAGTTTAATAGTACGTTTAGATATTCAGACGATGTTTAAACTTCAATTAATCCAGATTTTTAAAAAATGCGAAAGAAATTTATCCAGAAGAACTTATTTAATTAAATCTGATATTAGGTATGGTCGTACCATCTTTTAAGATTTGGATTTAATAAATGAACAAGATGTTTATGCACTTAAATTTATAATATGTTTACATTTCACAACGACATTGTAGTTCAGTTTGCGTTTGTTTGCACTAAAGATTCTGACTGAAATGACCACAACCTACATCTTAATGTTTAATTTTTGCAGCAGGGATACAGATAACAGAACCGTCTCAAGAATTTTACTGCCGTTATAAAGATTCAATACAAAATACGACTGCAAATGTAGAATTTTGATACGACACGGGATATCACATCCAACGTTCTATGAAAACATTACATATAAAGTGTACAAATTTAAAAATGATCCATTAAATCGCACTTTTCCTTTCAACAAAGGGTACACTTTTGACATTGTAGACAAAACATTAAAAATTGGTTTTTCATTGGTATACATATTTATAAACCTATCGTCCCCTTACACAGACATTAACAAATTTAGCATTACACCAATCTGGTCTTCCCTCAGGTTTAATGAAACACAGTATTATAACGTTGGAAAATCTGTGTTTGATGATATCTCGTGTTAAGAGGTTTAATGACTTATCTTCATGAACCCAATCTTAGTTTGCTTTTTGTTACTGCATGCATTCAATACAGATGCATCTTCTTTTTTGCGTCTATTTTTGTTTAGTATTTTCAATTTGTGTACTCTCTAGTCGGATTGGGTCAATATATATTTGCTTTTTATAGTTCGTCTGTTACTGCTTTTGTTTTTGTTTGTTTTTGTTTTTTTTTCTTTGACTACTCGTCGGGGGAGGGTTTGGACTTTAACTCACCACATGTCTCACACGCCTGTACCAAGCTATAAAAATTGTGGTCATAGGTTATCTTTGCATTGTGTTACGTGCTTCGTTGCATGAACATTTGGGATAAAATTCAGTATTATTTTACGTATACACGTGTTATATAGTGGGCGAAATAGAGCGTTTTACACGAAGCGTTATGTAAAATTATAAGACAATGTAATATGACATAAGAAAAAAATGGTAAAAATTCAAACTTTATATTACTTCCCTACAAATATTGGGAGAAAGAACATAAAATCATTGGTTTGGCGTTTATCATTTGCATTGTTTTTTTTTTTTTATCTGCTTTTCGCCGCCATCAGCTTAACTATCGCTAAGATGACTTCTAGGCGTTTCTAACTAGTATTCTAAGTCCTTATTGTATATACGCTATTTTGTTATCGCAATTTGGATCTTATCATTTCTCAGATAGACCTTCAAATCGAAGTTTTTTCTTCTGTTGTGTTCTTTTGTACGTATCTCAAAGATAGAATTTCAACACCTTTTTGAGATTTTGGTAAAACTCATTTTCGTATTCAAAAAAAAGTATGGCTGTCTGAAAAGCCTGTTTCTGTACTGCTTTCCCAATTGTTACCACCGACATACTTAACATTATAGCTAAAAGATGAATTGGTCAAAAATTCGAAATGTCTTTTAAATATTTTTGGATTGTATTTGAAATTTATAAGTATTTAGTTATAAAGGCATTAAGTTATATTTTTTATTTGCCGACAAATTGACTAGGGTTAAATAAGTTGAATGTCAAGCCGTTTCCCATTGAACCAGATGTAGCCCCTGCGTTAGTACCACTCATAAATTGTGAAGGGTTCATCATGTTTGACTGCGACATCATCTGTTGGTTTAACTGGTTCGGGTCGAAGTTGCCAGAATTTCCACTCCCCGACGTACCGCTGGAACCCCCAGTCTGACCTCCACCTGATCCTCCTGAACTACCAGAACTCATTTGAGAACCTCCTGAACTCATTTGCGATCCTCCTGAACTCATTTGCGATCCTCCTGAACTCATTTGCGATCCTCCTGAACTCATCTGTGTCCCACCTGAACTCATTTGGGATCCTCCTGAACTCATTTGTGATCCTCCTGAACTCATTTGTGATCCTCCTGAACTCATTTGCGATCCTCCTGAACCCATTTGCGATCCTCCTGAACTCATTTGAGGCCCTCCTGAGCTCATTTGTGATCCACCAGACCCAGAACTTCCACCAGAGCTGCCGCCACTCATTGTATTCGCTAGAGCATTGGTTCCACCACTCATAAAAATGGACGGATCAATTTTATTTTTATCTGGACTGTTCAATGCATTTGGATCAAAACCGCCACCTCCCCCAGAACTTCCACCAGACCCTCCCATTGAACTACCACCTCCCATAGAAGTACCCCCTCACATAGAACTACCCCCGCCAGTTGAACTGCCGCTAAGACTTGGCTTAGAGTTAGCAACTTGTTGCGTGTTCTGTTGTAACATTTGGTTGTTCAGCGCTGTCGGATCGAACCCACCACTACCTGAGGACTGACTTCCCGAACTTTGCTGGAAACCACCAGAACTCTGTTGGGACCCACTACTAGATTGCTGTCCACCGGCACTCTGTTGTTGTTGGGGAATTTGGCTATTGATTGAATTCGGATCAAAGGTACCCGTCGATCCACTTCCAGCACTTTGCTGTTGTTGTCCCATTTGATTGTTAAGTGCATTAGGGTCAAACGTACTAGTAGATCCACTCCCACCCTGCTGTCCGTTCATTGATTGTGGAGACTGTTGTTGAGATGTCATTGTGTTTACCGAGTTTGGATCAAAAGTTCCACTCCCACCACTGGATTGCTGACCAGAAGACTGAGAGCCGCTTGTTTGGGGGTTTGTATTGGATAAAGACTGGCTTGTTTGTTGAGCTTGTTGTTGGTATAACGCGTTTGGATCAAATGATCCTGTTGATCCACTACTTCCCCCTGTTTGTCCGCTGTCACCACCAGGTGCCGCCACATTACCAGAACCTTTGACAAAAGACTGTGCTGATTGGGATTGCTGTTGGAACAGTGCATTTGGGTCGAAGTTTCCTACATCAGTTGCTCGTCGTATATATTCTGTAAAAAAATAAAGACTGACATTGTCAAACTAAATATAAAATAGGGGGTATGGTATCATAGTCTCTGAAACAGCCATCGAAAAGTATGAGTTAAAAATATCTACAGGTTATTTTAAGACATTCAATTATGGATCCAAACTGCCAGGCAAGCTGTAAAAGACTCCAAACATAAAATGTGGTGACATTTAATTGTAGCTGTAACACAGCTTGTGTTTTATATTAGTGATAATGGATTTCAAACTAAACTCAATCCGACGTTCACCGAAGAAACCTCTCACAGACTTAATTATGAGTTTCTATCCACACTTGTCCATTGAAAATTTTTACCCATACTGTAACTATGTAGACTGTAACTAACTATGTGAGACTTTTTAAATCACCGACTATGTTAAACATTTTCACCGACTAAATAATACGTGCCTTAGCAATAAGCACTTTAAAGAAAAAAATCGTTATGTCTAACAAAATGTGGCGACAGCTGTAATTATTTAAAACTGCATTGCTCACCCCTATCACAGCGACCAATTCAGTTCCATTTCGAAATAAGACGCCTAAATATTTGTATACTCTTTTTATTTTCGGATTCTGGGATGTATGCTGGAAAGATAAAGTTTACATCGTTTGTAAAATTCCCTATTTGCTTATTGGCGTTCCGTGCGTTTTGAATGGTATATTTCATTTGGTCCATGAACTGAACTAGAAATTCATAATAATTGATTTATCTTCATTTTTTAGCCTCTAGCGTGTCTGATGTAGGTAAGTTCAGAAAAGCGTTTTACACGCAATTAAATTTGGCTTTTGAACATTTGTAATAAACATATGCAAGATGTGTCTTTCTGGCATATATTCCATATTTCTTTTAAATAAACTAAAGGCCCAGAACACTGAGCCTGTTCGCTTACCCGACATTTGGCCAAACAGTTCCAGGGGAGATTTTGTAATGAATCAACCAATCAAAAACAAGAATCGTCCACGGCGCTCACGTTTTTTGTCCGATGAGCTTAAAAAGGATTATATCACCAAAATTATTCAAAACGGTTTTAGATGAGAAATTCTCACAAGGTGTCCACTGTCCTTTAACAAGTTTCGCAGCGGCGAACATAATTACGTGTCGAATAAAATTGTGAAACGAGTCACTCACACACAAGAAGACATATTACTCACACAAGAAGACATATGCCCGAATTATGGTGTTTATGTTAGAGGAAGATTTGGTAAGTCATTTTTGTGGAGGACAGAAATATATGAAATTTGAAAACTAATTTTACCTAAGTTTTGTTCCTATCGCAGCAGTTTCAAACTTTCAGTTTCAAAGTACATAAGCGTGTTGCAAAAAATGCAAGATTTGATACATTCAACGAATTCACCATTCCGGTCGAGGGAAAGTCTTTGTACCCTCGAACCTTTGCATCTGTTTGCAGTTGTGCTTTTAAATTAGTAACTATGAATAGGTTTGTACAATATGTTTTACTTGCTTTTATACAACAGGCTAAAATTTAGGCGGTTCTACTTCAATTTGAATTTTTCAAAGTCTGAATAGATAAACAAACCAGCATATGTTCTTAAAACTGCAACCAATTACGATTCCAAGGCGTTCCGAGATATTGAAGTTTTCAGCTCTGTAATTTAGTGTGTTTAAAATGCGGCATCGAAAAACATAGACCTATTAAGATTTTATAGCCCGTTTTAATGATATCCAGTGCTATCGCCGGTCCATGATTGTGAAAATATTCAAGTATACCATTCAATATATAGAATATCTTACCTCTGTACACTGGCAATGCATTTACAGTATACACTGCAACCAACAACACTGCGATGGTCTTCATGACTAATTGAGAGGCTGAACAATGCTGATTTCTCTCTTTAAATTATAACAAGGAACATCTGTCAACCTACGACCTACGGAATTTTTAATCTTGAAAGTGTGACATTTGTACAGATAACAGATAGGAAACCTTGAATGTCAAGTATTGATTGTCTGGACATTGAGTATCCAGACGATCATAAACAGATTTCATCGTTGAAAATATATGAAAGACGTTCCCATATTTTTAAAACGCCAAGAACTACTAAAGTTTGTCGCTTTGGGTTTTTCCTTTTTTTGTTTTTGTTTTTAAATAATTTATCATATTTTCATATTCTCTTTGTTATACCCGGTACGTCCAGGTAACGCTTCTGCGTTAAAGAAGTACATTGCATTCCTGTTGGATCATTTACCCTTTGGTATTTCAACATGAAGAGAGCTTGAGTACGGGCGTGGAGAATGGTAAGTTTTTAAGGTAAAAAAACCAGAGTGCAGAAAGTTGAAATAAGTATTTTTACTATCCCTTAATATTATAGAAGTACATGTGAGTTTAAAGTGTAAGACTGTAAGACACATCACGTACAAAAAAGTTGTACGATTCGTAAAGTATTAAAACAAAAAATACAAAACATGCAGTTTTAAAAGTGTTACAGGAATATTTTTTCCTTGTATTTTAATGAAAAGAATATCAAACAGAGTCTCTTTTTCCAAAGAATTTACCAGGATCAACAAAGTTATAACTCGTAGAATTTCCTCCGGATCCAGATGGATATATAAACTCGTTTGGAGAAAAGCTACCACTGGAAGCTTGGGAATTCGATGAGCCATTGCTAGGTAAACCAGGTAAACTAGATCCTCCGCCATTTCCGGTTACGTGTAAAAATTGTGAAGGGTCGATGAAACTTGGCATGAAGTTACTGTTGTTTGTAGTCTTTTGGAATGATGGATTCATGAATTGTTGGGGTTGAAAGTTTGTTCCTGTTGCCGTAAAATTGGGGAATATAAATTGGTTCGGTGAAAGTTGTTGATTTGACGTCTGCCGTTTTTCAACACCTGTAGGAGAAAAAATTCAAAGATTTTTAAAATATTGACTGATAACTACTTGTCCTGAATCTGGTTTAACTTATAATTTCCTGTCTAATATTGATATCAAAATATTTAACGAACAATGGGTCATTTAGTGAAATTGATTTTGTAATTGATTGGTTCTAATTTGGTTACTGGTGATGCATTTTTAAAATCACCCTTTCTAAGTAATACAACCATATCTAGACATTATTCTACCTTAGAATTGATGGGGTTTAGGACAAGAGCTTCATTTCAACTCAAAAGTTTGTAAGTGAACAATTTCTAATCACTTACTTAGACGAATCATTATTTTTTTTTTATACCAGACTGATTATTATTACTCTTATTTTTTTTTTCTAGATTTGCAAGACCGATATGTGCATGTGAAACAAAAGTTTGATAGAGAGCGAGAGAGGAAGGACCAACAACAATTTCGACTTAATTTGATAGCTAATTTTGATTTGGCCGATATGTTATCGAGAATGAAATTGACAGAATCAATCTTCTCCTCACAGATCCAGTTAGTATATCCTTTATATTTGTCTTTTTCATCAAAGAATTTTTATTTTTCTATTTACAGAAAATGTACTTAGGACTCTTGTTTTATCGAAAAACCATTTAATCAAACATGAGATTTTGTTTAATTAGATAATGTGGAATTGTCGGAGAAAGAGTAGAGAAATCATAACTATCAACAGTTTCAAAAGGTTTTTCGAAAGCGTGTAATTTCTTCAAAACTTCCAGAATTTTTTTACACCCCAAAAAAGTTTACACCATTATGTTTGTAAGCTTTACTACAGTAATTCATGATAAGTTCTTTCAATTTAGATAGAGCACTAGTCCAAAGAGAAGTTTAGTAGTAGTACACTTACTGGACGCTGTGATAAAACGGAACAAATATGTTTTTTTATTTATTCTTATTTACCAATCTGATGATCTGTATTTGGATTTTTACAGTTTTTATAGATAGACACACCACAGCTGCTACCCTGGAGGATGTAGATGGCCTTCAAAAACTACCAAAAAAAACCATTCAATTTTGATACTGAACCAACCCCATTTCTAAAGAATACCAGACAACCCAGAGAAAACAACAATAATCTTACCTGTAGATGGCCTACCAACAACTACAGACAAAAACAATAAAAACACTACAATCAACTTCATCCTAATTGTAAAATGCACAAACAATATTTAACAATGGTTACATATGAAATATCTTGATAGTCCATAAGATAATCTTAGCACCTGCCAAAACGAGTATATCGCTATCCATGATGGGCCACTGGACTAGAAAAATGTCGGTCATTCAGCAGCTAGTTTTCGTGATCAGTTGACCTTGTTTTAATTGCATCATTTACAGGCAAGTATTCTGGACCCAAGATAAACTAATAGATTATTTCTTCCAGATGGCAACTTTTACTCTCTTGAAGACGATTTTTAATTCGACAAAAACCGCTTATTGATAACGTTATCGTTATAAATTCATAGTTTAATAGTTCACACCTTTTATTTAAACATTCAGTCAAAAACATTTTTCCATATACATCATAAAAAGTACCAGTCGTTATCAAAAGTTACGCAATGTCACCAAGTAAAAATTTTATATTGGCACTGTGCGACAGTTCAATGAAATTAATATTAAAGCTACTATTGACGGATACATGTGAATCAAAAACTGAAAAGTACTTTTGGTGACTCTCATTCTGCGTTTTGCATTCTTGCAGAAAATATTCAAGGTCCCCACTAACACCAGCATAACACATCTCACATAAATCATTTTGGGTCATATTCATTCGAAATAAATGTTTCTTTAACGGTATAGTTTTAGTCTAGACCACAGGAAATCACGCCCTTTTAGGTACTTTTGCCTTCCCATCCCCAGTGATATAGCTGAAAGATCTCTAGACTGCTCTTGGATTGAACATTAGTTACAGTTTTTGTCTTGTATCAGTGCTGAATAAGATTTTCAGATGATTTTGTTTAAGATGTCATCACTAGGACTTATCTTAATGATTAGTT
This sequence comes from Geukensia granosissima, assembly GCA_032357055.1. Classification (NCBI taxonomy): domain Eukaryota; kingdom Metazoa; phylum Mollusca; class Bivalvia; order Mytilida; family Mytilidae; genus Geukensia; species Geukensia granosissima. Next base: position 545 of record JAULBM010319972.1, on the reverse strand, counting down.
CATATTTTATTTCTGTATTGCAGAAGTGTTCATTTTAACATGACATCTCAACAAATACCTGCTTGCCTTAACGGTTTTCTGGTAATTCAGACAAACGTTTGACGTATGTGAGTCTTTCTCTGTCAATGTATCTAATATATCTGTTTGTTATATCTAACAATAGAGCCGACCTCGGAATGTTAAGTTTCGTATTAAGTACAACTTTTGCAGCTTTGTATTGCCAACTATCTAATGTATCTTGACTATTTTTGGATAGCGGTATCCATACCGCACATGCATGTGTTAGTGAGGCTCTCAGTAGAGTTCCATCACAGAAGCTAATACGGTTAAAATCGGCATGTTCACCAAAGATACGAACCAGTAGTTCCACTAGTGGCACCCGTCGTGTTATTCAGTAGTCAAACCCGGTGTATAGTCTTAATTGATGTTAGTCACAACCGGTATAGGAACGGATTTGTATTCATGACAGTTGTCATCTGTGAAATGGATATTTCGTACCGGTCAACCAAATCATGATGGCGACCGAAAAACTTCCGGAGTGATGA
>JAULBM010319961.1:0-13600 GCA_032357055.1 Geukensia granosissima | reverse complement strand
ATTGAAAAATTTAATTGGAATGTTGGTTTGAATTCAGTTTTGAAACAACAAAACAAATTAAGCTGTAAAAACTGATAAAAAACTTACCTATTAGAACTCTTTAATACCAGTAGCCTATGACTCAGCTCTCCCGTCTGACTACATATACAAGGTACTTTATTAGTTGTAAATTGGTCAACACTTATTTGTTGCAATGAAGTTATTGATGGCTATTTTTTCACCATTCATAGTTGTAAAATTATTTTATAAATCAAAAACTTCAGTAGAAATTTAATCTTTGTTGAGTTTGTCCTATGATATCACAGATTGCTATATTCAAACAAACAACTATAAATGGCCCCTTGAGTGGTCCATTGTGAAGCATTGTGGAGACAGGTGATCCATGCAGGCTCTTTTTAAATACTGCTTGATATAGTGGTTGTTGTTTGGAAATACATTGTTTACATATACAGTTGACTCTCGTTATCTCGAAGTTGTTGGGACCAAAGATAATGTTAGAGATTGCCGTAGTTAGACTCAAACAAACACCGAAGAAAGCACATCCAAAAGAAATTATTCAAGAGAAACCTAAAACCGGACGGACATTTCCGGCTACAGATTCAAAGTCCTCTATTTGTTGTACAATGTTTTTATATGATTAAAATAAATACATGTTTATTTTCGTATAGATAGTTTTCTGTTTTTCAAGTACCTTTTAAAGAACAAGGTATCTTTAAGAATATTACCATTTCCTTGTTACAGACCTTCCTTTAAATGAATTTACATGCTTTTCATGACTTCGGGACGGTGAAAAAACTTCGAGACAACCGAAATTTTGACTCATCCAATTTTAAGTTATAAGGAGTAAATTTACATAAATATATAGGAAAATTAATACAAGCTGAACCAACCCCCATTTTGTCTAACTGTATGGCAGAGTTCCTTAAGTGGATACCGATGGTATGTAGGGTTGTCAATTGTAGAAATTAGTAAAGACCATCAAGACTGACAACAACACTTAACTGAACTGCGATGGTTCAGTTAAGTGTTGTTGTCAGTCTTGATGGTATAAATATATAGGGAAAAAATCGTGACAAGGCAAAAATTTCAAGTCAACCGAAGTTTCGACTCATCCCAGTTCGAGAAAACGAGAGCTAACTGTATGTCCCGAGTAGGTTTATCTTGCATTTTACGAAGTTGCAACTGCTCCCCAGTTTAGTTTGGCACTATTTAGGGATCTTTTTGTGATCTGGCTAGTAAGCCTTGGAACGTTTGACTTTTGTTTATTGTCATGCAGCATGGCAATCTTTATATACAATTAGCTATTTAGTTCAATAAAGTTTAGAAAGCTGATAGTTAATAAGAATGATATACTATCTTTGTAACTACTTTGGCTTAAGTCACTACAAATAAATTAAATGGCTTTTTGGTTATTGATCTGCATTTATAATAACTGTCAATTTTCACTAATTGTGCATCTCGTCTTCCTTCTTCTGTGTATGGGATAATATTCAATATCCAACAAGAGTTTGATGCCATTGTTATATATTATCCATTTTGGTGTTACGGTACACATGGACTCCGGTGGCATATACCTTGCATATATTTTCTCCTGCTTCCTTGTTTAAGCTAAAAGAAAATATTAAACATGCATTGAAAACATTTTTAGCAAGAGGTTCTTATGTTAAAATTATTGTTTGAAGGACTGGCTGGTGGATGAAAATGTTTTTTACTTGTCCACTGATTTTACTACAGTAACTCAAACATCTTAAAATTGATTGAATGTTGCTAAAAATCCAGCAATAAATATTTCATGTATATTCGAGACATGAGCATATTAGTGATGATGAATAAACCCTGCTTTGTGCTAGACCAACACGCTTCCAGGATTGTAAAGTGCTAGCTCAGCAACAGAACATGCCACTTTACCAAGACACATTATTCTGACTCTTGGATGGCCAGTCTTTGCTATTACTCCTAAATGCGGCATGCTTAGCAGAGAAGGAGCAAATCACTATTTTAATGTTTTTGGTTGACATGGCCGAGGATAGAAAACACAATCTTCCTGCTGGATGCAAGCATGCTAACTATTACACCAGTGAGGCATTTTTAAAAAATGATAAATAGACTGAAATAAGCCACATATACAGGATGCATGAAAATTATCAGAAAAAAACTGAAAAAAATAATACTTTCCATAGTGCATAGGATTTGATTTTTTATATTTTTTGTATAACTTGCGTTGTTTACTGTCTTAGAACTGTTCAAAATCGTAATTTATGATGTTACATTTCCATATTTTTCACAGGTAAGGAGGACAAAAATTTTAACTTTCAGGATGAGGTCTACCTATTTTACACTGGGCAGTCAGTTTTTTCACAAAGCACACATTAGGTTTTCTTTTACACAAAAAATTAGAATTTTCTGTAAAGTCAATGATAACTGAAAAGTCAGTAAAAAAAAAACAGTTTTAAAGTTGATTGGTCATTTCCTGAATTATCCTGTTTAGGTTTCCCACCCAAAACTATTATGGATATAGTTTGTCTTCTTTACATACATGAATTGAAAGTGAAATTCCTTTTCTTGTTATTAAATTGTTTTTTTAATAATACAATGAATGCTTAATGTCCATAATGGGACCTGTAGGTTAAAATCCTACAGTCACTTGGAGGGTGGCTGTCTCATGAACAATCTTGCCACATCTCCTATTTTTATATAGTTTAATGAGATATCATTGTATTAAAATCTTATATAAGACAAATGGTTTGTGTAAAATTTGTCTCCATTTCGAATACCTAACACACATACATTCGATTTTGAATACTCAACACACAGAAAACAAAAACCAGGTGTTAGAGAATTTTTCTCCCTGGTAGCAGTATTGGGGAAAAATAGCACAAAAAGAAATTGTCATCATTATTTTAAAAAATCAATCAAATAAAACAAAGAAAATTTATGAAATAGATTTTCAAGTAATATTCACATTTAATAAACATTTATGTTGTTTGTATATTTTCAGATTCTTAAATCGGAAGGTGGGACTCTGTCAAGGAGAGGTTCACATGCAGTGTTAAACATTAATAGCACTAGTGCTGGGGCTAGCTCTGCATAATATTAGTCATCTTGTTATTGCAGTATCATCCAATCAAAATGTAGTAATTTCCTCATTTTATGATAGTCATGTCATCATGTACAATTAGTCATGTGATCATGTACAATTTCCAAGTGAAGACTACAGATTTGCATTATGTGTGCTACCTCAGGTGACAGAGTGAGAACATTTAATTGAGTCTTGAACTTCTAGTGCTATTGATTTTTGTATAGAGGTTACTATACATACCAGGTATGTAAAACACAATTATCAGGTGATAAAAATTATATTACCCATATTCCATATTTTTCACAAGTATATGATGAGACTGTTTTCTTATCACCAGAAAGTGACCTGCAGTCCTTGTTGACTAATAGTATTGTGGAATATGTACTTGACTTTAAATTATAAAATAAACTTTTAAAAGTAGATCAATTAATAGTTTAACACCAATGATATCTTAGATTATAAATCAGTGTCTGTTATGAGACGAAAGAAAAATATATTTGTTATATAAAAACTGGCATGGTGCAACAACTATAAAATTTGTGTGCCTTTTGGTTTTATAGCTTTTAAAGTTTCTTAAGCCTTAATTGTTTGTGATAACTGACAAAAAGTGAAATTGTTTTTGCTGTTGCCTTTTGGCTTGTGCTGACAAGGTGTTTGCCAGATGTTTGTTAGTATCGATAATAAATTAGAATATTTTGCTGTCCTTAAGTTTACCTTCTAATTTTATTGGTCAAATATGTTTATGGTTGTTATTGGAAACATTGTCACTGATATCGAATTACAGATGACTATTTATGAGAATGGATCACTTCTTATTCCATACCATGCGTTTAGTATAAAAATCATTTTATTTATATTTTTCAGCAATATAGCATAATCATTTTGGATCCTTTAATGACACATATTTTCATTAAAAGTTACTAGCCTATAATGGTCACTATCATATTACAAGATTTTTTTATATGACCTCAAAAATTTGGGGTCATATTATTCCATTAGTACTGGCATATAACAAGCTTTTTGTTGTGTCACCTGCGTCTTGCAGAGGGACATACAGGGATCACTATCTATCTGCAGGTAAGCTTCCTGATATTTGGCAAAGACCTTTGGTATGGGGAAGTGTATTGTGTAAGGCAGTTTAAAGTTGATCCCATTTCTACTTCCTGTTTGTCAAGACTTTGACTTTTTGTCTTTGACTATGTTGGAAAATTTATGTCCCATTTTTCTCAGCAACCATACAGTGTAGTTTACTGATTTTTGGCACAGACCTACTGGTTTGGGGATTTGTATCATGTAAGACAGTTTTGAACCTGTGGGAGCAGGCCACACATGTCTTCAGAGGAAGACCCAATACTAAGTTTCATTAGCAATGGCTAGTTGTGACAAAAACTTATTTTGCTTTGTTGTGTGATCATATCATTACTATGCATAATATTTTATTATTTGTCCGGTTTAATGTTTTGTTTATAAAAGCTATTCTGTGATATGTATTTGTATATTATATTCATTTCACAATATCTTGTTTTCCCATGTAAAAACTATATAAACTAAGTTTATGTTTTTGCTTTCAATAGTCTTTATGCCTCATTAGATTTATATATCTAGTGTTTTAAGAGCTGCATGTGTTCTATTAACAAAGTGCCAATCCATATCTTTGTGTGTGAAACGTAGCATGTGTTCTTTTTATAACTGTAATGTATTGTATCCTACATGTATGTTATTTTACTTTTCACCCAACGTCAAGGTCAATTCCCTTTCTTTTCCAATACAGTGTAGGCTACCTTAAAACTTATAAATTTGTGTGACTTAACAAAGCTTTTCTCCAACGTGGGTATTTTCATCTTCTTATATACATACACGATACATGTACTTGTATTCTGTTCAATCCAACCAAGTTCATGTATTTATGAAAAATTTTTGTTTTTTTATGAAAAATTAAGATAACATGTTGTAATAGTAAAAGAGCAAATAGTCAGCATTACCAGTATATTATGTAATTGTTATTGGCAGGAATAAATTACCTCCTAACCCGTTCAATAATATTTCCCATTAAAATTACAAATACCTAGTTGAGGATTTTTACAAATTGATAAGTTCTTTTAATGTCATTTTACTGAATTTACAGTAGAGCATATGTTTACGTGATGAAGTGTAGTTAATAACTTATAAAAATAGGAGAAGTGGCATGATTGTCCATGAGACAGCCACCCACCATGTATGCATGTAGTTTTGGGGTTTTTTCCATCATAACATACTGATATATCTTGAATTTGAATCATATCTGTTCGCTTTTGTATATGTTATGGTTTGTTGTTAAAATGTTACATGTATTGACGACTGTCTGCTAGTAAGTGTGTCATTTGGATAAGATTTAAGAGTAAATGAAATTTAATATTAATGTCATCATATATCAGATTTTATCTCAGTAGAACTTTAAATCATAGTGCAATCCAGGGTCCACACTTACATTTTCAATCTCTGCTGTAACTGCTGAGCAGATTGTAAGCAAACTTTTATTGACTGGTTCTTTAGAGGATTTCTCTGGCATTTACACTTGGCCATCAAGATAGCACTGTAACATAAACGGAAAACCTGTCAATGATCTTTTTTTAATTGTGGGCCAATTGCAACCAAACTAGCAGAAAGGCCTTGAGTAGTCCTATACTTAAATTATATCTAGTGCCCTGCCTGCCAAACAAGATGGCACTGCTATTAAAACAGATTTTCCTCTAAACCATTAAGCCAGTAATAACCAAACATAAGTAGAATGGTCATAGTTTGGTCTCTATCTAAATTTTATCTTGCATCCATGTTGGCCAACCATGATGACAACTACAGGCAAACATAGGACCCTGAGAATTTTTCAAAAGGCCCAAAATTATTTTGACAAATGGAATAAAAAAATTGGCTTTCTGATTGCTGCCTTAGCTTAAATAGTTTACCACTTACCACACGAAAAAAATTGGAATTTAGGCCTTGTTTAGGAACAGTTGCTCGGTTGGAAACAAAACATGCTTTAGAAAGGTTTCTCTCTGAAAATTATAGTATTCAAAAAAAAAAATCTACATTTGACAAAGAAATTAAAAAATAATAATTCTCTCTTTATTAAGAGGTAACAGGTGTATCATTTAAAGAAAAATCAAAGGCTATAAGAGCTATGTTAGTATTAATCATATTTTTTAGTTTGAATGTAGAATAAATAAATGGCCAGTTCTAAACTTGCATCAGAACTTATTAAGTATGTGTGTGTTGTTTATTGTGTGTATTCAATGTATTAACTATAGGCAGATCTGAAGTTATTATCTTGTTATAATTTGTTATATTAAAATGCAATAAATATATTCACTGTCACAAGTTTTTATCTGGTTTATGACATTTGTAGCTCAACTCACGAAATGTTAAAATCCATTCCTGCTTACTGGCATAATTCATCAATTGTATTGGTATACATTATGCATCTAGGAATGATAACTCCATTGCATGGTTCTATTGAATACTGTGATTTATATGAAATACATGAATGACTCAGTCAAGAAACAAGGTTTAAGTCATTCTAGTCAAATGACTTGTCCCGCATCAATTATATTAATTTGCATAATGCATCTATGGGTGACAACTGTAATGCATGCGTCAGATGTTGTTTTTGACATATATTTAACAAATGATTGACTTGGTAATGAAACACGATTAAAGTCCATTCCAGCTTAATAACATTTCCCAAATCAACCATGTTGTTTAACATGATACATCTTAGGATAAAACCAGCAATTCATGCTTGGGATGCTGACTTATGCTGATATATAAATGTTGAGAAGACAAAAAGATCCGAAATGATGATATTTTACAGTGGTCATCAATTTCTAAAATTAAGTGTTTTAATATATTAATTGCACAATTGCAAATATAAATTGGGTGCATAATGGTTCTAGATATGACAAATGCATGATAGTAATAAATAGAGATGATGCTGCATAAAGAGGTGAGCTTAGCAATGGGTGGCTACTTTGAATTTTTAAATTCACTTTTACAACTTTTCTTTTTGTTTTTTGCTTCCCTCTTTATCTTTACTGTTGCTGTCCATGGTTCACATTCTCAATTTCTTGGATGCTGTGGTACATGTAGTGTGTTGCTGGAGGCCATATTTGATGATGGATCAGCATCAAAGTAACAAGACTTAAAATTGACCTTGTAGGGAAAAGTATGCAATGTTTGACCCTCATTAAAATGCAAATGAAATGCTCATAACCATCACTTGGATTGTTAAAACATGAAAAAGATGTTCCTGAAAGGATACTTAATTTGGAGCCAATAAAGAAGAACAGACAACGGAAACCTGCACGCATGACAGGAAGTCTTACCCTTCATGAGCACCCGATCCAAATCCTGTTTTTTTAAGGAGTTCGTAGATTCCAAGCTTTTGTTTACGTTTTATCTTTTAGTTTGTTTCAAATTTGTCTTGCGTCTTAGGACTATGCACTTTTGATCTCCCACATGGGTATTCTACACTGGACTGGAAACTTAACACTGGCGATGTCCCTCGTACTAAGAAAAACTGTATGTCCCTAGTCTTCACCATCATGATAACTTAAGCTCAATTTTCCTCTGCCTACAAACCAATACATCTTGATTAAACTTTTAAAGTATTTTGTGATTTGGATCAGGTACAAGGTTGCTCTTGTCATTTCCAGATCACCTTATATTTCATCTGCTAAGCAGTTACTAAGATGATATTATGAGCAATAAAATCTCGATAATGCAAGATCTGGAAATTTTTCAGCTTTCTGTCCTGTCTTTTCTGTTATGTTTGATATCTTCCTTGAATAGGTTTGTTCCTTCTTGCGGCACGAGTATGTCTGCTATTTTGAATTCGAAACTTTGTGACGGTGTCCATCTTTTGCAGGCTCGCTTGTATAGTTACAATATGTTACGGGTTGCTTCCTTTGTTTTGGTTCCAATGCTACTGATGAGAGGTTACTCTTTGAAATATACATATAGCATGCTGAAATTCTCCATATTTATTCATTTGTATTTTGTGTGACTAGAAAATATAACATGTCTTAGGTTGGTTCCCTACTAAATTGTCAAGACAGTGGGCTCATCTCGCACAAGTCCTTCATTCTTCATTTGGATAAGCGTCTTAATGCTTCTAAGCTGTTATTGAGAAGTAAGCTTATCGATTAATGTTGAGATTTAAGAGTCCAGTTTAGAATATCCATGTAAGAGATCAAAAGTACATAGTTCAAAGAGACAGGACAAAGATAAAGTGAAATCAAAAGGAGCAAATGCTTGGAATCCACGAACTCATTTGCAAAACAGGAGTGGGATCAGGTGTTCTAGAAGGACAAATAATCGGTTCCAAGAGGTCTGTTTTTAAACTGTTCGTTCCTTCAATAAACGAATTGCTGATTCTGTTTTAAGGCTCATAGAAGACTACTTCTAGTCCGAAAATGTTTGTCAACTAATATGTTACTTGCACACCAGTACTGCATCGTACAGCGCCGATTGGGGGAAGGTTGACCCATTTTAAGAATCGGACAGTTTGAAACTTTAGGCTCTCTCAGACGAAGTTTCTACGCAAGAAAACTTTACCCCTCTGTACTTAGTCAACGGTTTTTTCTCCGTTTTTTTTTTTTTTTTTTTTTTTTTGTTCCAAAGAAAGCAGGTAGAATTGAACCAGTTAGCGAGTTGTCTATTCTGCACATTTATCCGGATGAGTCGTGCTTTCTTTGATTTCTATTGAAAGATAAAGACAGAAAGATGCACACATCTTTCATTTAAGCTCCCGTTACAGAGATAATGTTCTTTCACTGAACAATGCTCGATTCAGTATATATCTTCTTCATCTACCCAAATGAACTTAAAATCAAAGAGAAAACACCAACTCCTAGGTATACCCCTGATCTTGACCTTCATCTCGAATTAGACAATGGGGACATTGCATCAAAACTCTATAACAAAAAGAAGACTCTAAATTTCCCACAATCAACTTTCAGTTCATTAGCAGTGACATTTCAGCTTCAACAGCGTAGGGTGAATACATCTTACAGCTTATACGTTACTCAAAAGCATGTGTCCAATTTCTGTTTGCTCCTTTGGTATCTTCGAATTCCCTGTACAGTGATCTTCTCAACAGAGATCAGTCGTTGACACAAAAACTAATCAATCATTAATGATCGTTGCCTTGTTTTGAGTCATCACTTTACGGTTAACATCATAATTGGTCTGTCGTTTTCCTGATAAAGACGAATCTTCCCATGTAGAGTGGCGGTATAAAATATAACCAAGCTCATTGCGTTTTATGCCAGGATGTAGTAATCCTGGTCATGATACAATAACATTTATTCCTTCCTGGAATGGCTATTATCGGGCTGGAAAATGAATAAGTGAATAATGCAGCGATTTTCTTTGAGAAGGGAAGTGTTTAGCTACACCATCTGAGTTAACCCCACTTTTTTGGTGGGGTCTTTTTTGCTCATAGATGATATATTGTGTATTGTCTGTGGGCGTTTCATCTTTTTCTTATTCTTGATTGCCTTTCCCATTTGTCTGACCCTTAGTATTTCTCACGCTTCCTCTGAGTGAACCCTATTGCGTCATATCGTGAAATTTACGGTCGAAAATTGCGTTTACCTGGCGACGGGGAGCCAGGTAAACGATATTTGCGACAGTAAAATCAGAATTTTAATTTTTTGCACAAAGTTTGACATAACGCGGGCTACCTACTGCCACTTGTTTCTATCCATGTCTGGTCTGTGTCAAACATTATAAACTTGTTTATGCTTTTTGACATAGGCCGGGCATAACTGTGGGGCTACTCTATGAGCGATTGTTAAAATTAGGTCTGTCTAGCAGCAACTTCTCATTTACCGGTATTTCGAAAATTAAATTTACCTCTATTTCACATGATGTTTTTCTTGGTATTCCTTGTCGTTGAAGGGAATGATTCGATTTTTAGTCTTTTAAAACTAGATAACTCTAAGTTACGTGTAAGCAATTCTAGGTCTGTCTAGAATCCACTTCATGTTATTTTTGGGGGGCTGGGGGGGGGGGGTTCATACTTAAAATTTAATAATCATAAATAATTTTTCGCCACGGTGTTCTTTGTTTTTGTTTTAGGGAATAAATTTGTACTTGGTCATTGAGTTTTAGTAATTGGGCAGTGATCATGTTCACGGGTAGTAATTGTCGTTAATAGATTTTTTTAAACTGTCATTAAATCATTTTTTTCAAGAGCTACTTACTTTTGTAATTTTAAGATATCGTGCCCTTTCGAACATAAATTTTTTGTGACATGTTTTTTTTCCAATATTAAGGAGAATGATTTGATACTTTGATTACAGTTTGATGTGTTAAATTTTATTGTGTAAGCAATTTTTAGGTTCACTGGATAACGACTTCCTGTTTTCTGGTACTTTAAAGTTCGATATTCCCCATAAAATGAAATTTACCTTCGTTGATTTCTATACTTTGACTGGTTTCAATTACTTGACAATGGATATCTAGTCTGTCATGAATACAAATCCATTCCTTTACCAGTTGTGACTGACATCGATTGTGACTAAACACGGGCTTTGACTACTGAGTAACACGACGGGGGGTGCCACTAGTGGAACAGGAGTTTCTTACCCTTCCGGAGCATCTGAACTTACCATTGTTTTTGTAGGTTTCGTGTTACTCCAGCTTTAGTTTTCAGTATAGTGTTGTGTGTTCTATTTTTGTCTTTCGTTTCATTTTGTTTTGGCATGGTCTTGTCTGTCTTCCGACTTAACGATTTCTGTATGCCCCTTTGATATCTTCGAATTCCTTGAAATAAAATGTACTGTGTTTTATAGAGTGAGCGATTTTTCATCTGTGTGTTCGTGTACGGTATGCTTAGATATTTCTGTTTGCAGATGAACCCAATCTCTTGAAAACTGAGACTGCATTAAGTCCGGTGTAGAATACCCGTATGCGAGAGATCAAAAGTGCATAGTCCAAAGAGACAAGACAAATTTGAAACAAAATAAAAGATAAAACGTAAACAAAAAGAACAAAAGCTTGGAATCCACGATACATATACCATAATCTAGGCTGCATAAATGTTAAGGTGAATTTGTCGTTTTTCATAGTGTTTTGTCTTTAGTCTTCCCACAGTTACTATTCCGTAAATACCAAAGTAAGAGACAAATTTATACAAATTTATACAAATTTTAAAAGTCTGCTGCCCTGAAAACTAAAAGTTCATTTTCTTTAAAGTGGTATGTTATACTAATGAAAGAAGATAAGTTCATATAAATATAAATAGTATTTTTTTCTAATCGCTCCCTCTTATTTCTTTTTTACAAGAAGAAATGTATCGTAGGAAATAAGTATGTTCTATTGCAGTCCATTGTAGAATATCCACGTTAGAGATTAAAAGTGCATAGTCCAAAGTCCAGTGAAGAATACCCAATTTTAGAGATCAAACGTGCAAAGGGACAAGACAGATTTGAAACAAACTAAAAGATAAAACGAAAATAACGAGAACAAAGGTTTGGAATCCACGAATAATTAAACGAACCCTGAGATAATGCAATATCATTTATACAAAAGTTGTAAAACATCAAAAACATTGGCAAAAATGTTATAAAAATGATTAAATTCAAACTTAATAAATAATGAAACATAAACTACATTGTAGTGGTGGTAAACACAAACACTTAGGCACGGACCATTTGAATATCTGGGGGCCTTGAATTTTTTGCGGGATGCGGACCAGATTATTTTTATGATAGTTAATGTAAGAAAATTTTTTGGAAAAAAAATTTTCTAAAGGCCAGTTCAGAATTTTTTTTTCATTCCAGATGCTGGCCAGATTATTTTTATTTTTATATAAGGGCCATATTTTTTTTCTTTAAAAAACCCCTGCCCCATAGAGAAAATCAAATGGTCCGTGCCTTAGCTGAAGTAACATTGCTAACATGTACGAACACAAATCAAACATATGAATAATCATATAATTCAATTTCCCGTTCATACGTGATGTTGTCTTCAGGTGACGTTTTGTAAATATATATTTTGAATTTGTTCTGTGAGACAGCAATAAGTATTTCTGTCGGTTTCAATTTAACAGGCTTTGAGAATGGTATTAATATTATCCCGGACAGGAAAAACATTGCAAAGCCAAAATAGTATGGCATTCCACCATTTCCAGTTAATTGTAGCATAAACGCTGAAAAAAACAAAAATACATTATATTTAATCAATAAACATACGCGAGAGTTCTCGGATGAAGCAATTACAGCTAAGAAACATTTAGTAAGGACGTTTACCATTGTTACCAATTTTATAATAGCCTACTTACAGATCTTTAACATTACAAAAATAAGGCTTCTCGTGTAATTTTATTATCAGGTTTAGACCACTATCTTAAATTGTGAAATAGAAATGTTACAAAATTTAAGAAGAACCTTGACCTATGCCAATTTTAGTCCCATTATTGCAGAACGCTTTCAGTTGTAACTTTGTTGATGGCAATAACTCAAATGTCCCTGTAAGCAAGGTCTATTAAGACCCATGCTTGGCCCAAAATTTCTTACTTATTACACAACTTACAACTTAAACCACATAGAAAAAAACATTTCTTATCTACAAAAACTCATTTGTGGTCAATAAGAATAACTATTGCTATATTCACATTATTATGTTGTGAAAATATTTGGCTCAGAAAGCATAATGCACATCTGAAGTCAATCACAATTTTTATCCATTTTTTGTAAAATGTCAAAATACACAAATCATATGAAACGAGGTAAACTCAAGTACGCGTTTTATTTCCGGAAACCAAAAAACTGATTTTTTTTTAATTACATTAAAATATCCATAAATGGCAAATAATGCTGTAATTTCAAGAAGTGTTCAAATTTGAGCCCAATTACAGACCTTTTCAAATCGATTACACAGGAAGATATTGAATAAAATACTCTTCACAATGTTCGATCTGCAGTTAGGAACGGGTTTAATGGGTTCGTTTTACTCCAGGTTTAATTTTCTTTAAAGTGTTTATTGTACTTATGTCTGTATCTGTTTAGTTTTGTTTGTTATGGTCTTTGTATGACATTTGAATTAACGATTTCCACCCGTCTCTTTGGTATTTCTGAATTTCATTCATCAAATTCACCCAAAATGCTCTAATCACAGGAAATGCCAAACAAACACAAGTGTTGCTTTATCACCAACATCCAAATCTTTAAATATGAGAAACTTTTTATGTTATAAACATAAACACCAGACGATGAAAGATCTTGTCTGTGAACAGTTCAGTTGCAAAGTTTGCAGAATCCACCCCTACAAATCCTTCTTAATAGAACCGGTTTATCGCTATCATTTGTTAGTTAAACCTTTTAACCCTTTTACTAATTTAAAGTAAAGGGCATCGGAAAATACATCTTTGCTAGTCAATGAAAACATCAATACTACAATGAGCAACACGACGGGTGTCACTAGTGGAGCAGGAGTTGCTTACCCTTCCGGAGCACCTGAACTCACCCTGGTTTTTGTAGG
>JAULBM010319950.1:0-13601 GCA_032357055.1 Geukensia granosissima | reverse complement strand
GTGTCCACACTTACGCAAAGGGTCTTTTGTTCCCTTTCACATTTCAGTGTGCTGCGGTCGTATCATGCTGCGCTTGCGAAGCACCTAAGTTATCCCATTGGGCCTTTTTTTTTTTAAAAAGTGAATATCAATCCATGTGCATTGATTACCAACAAAAAATGCAATTTAATGCAATTTAATGGATTTTGATGGAGTTTGTCACTGTACTACTAGTTTTTTGGACAATATTTTAACAGAAAACAACAAAATTAGTCCATTGAAGAATAAGAGAAACAAATCTTACATTGTTGGACATTGATAATCATATTTATTACAATCTCATTAGTTCAACCTTGATATTTCTTGCCAAGGCTTGAAATATAATATTTGACTATCTCTATTGTAAAAATATGATTACCAATGGCAAACTCCGCACAGTGCAGTTTCCGCTCTGGTATTAACATACCTTAGCTAGACACTACACCCAACAAGGAGGATTTGGTGGAGAGTTATTTCAAGATTCTAGAAAACAAAATTTTTAAACCATTTCTGAAAATTATTCAATACAAAAAGTATAAAATAATAGATATTAGCAACTTTTCATTTTTCAGTTTAAATGAATTCATAGCGCTGCAAACTTAGAAAATTTTTACATCAACATTAAGCAGCACATATTCACAGAAATAAAACAAATATTTAAAAGACTTATTTATCAAGTTGTTTGCAGCACGTAGCGAGGCGGTTGATGTTATGAATGAATCTTTGATATCATAGTTAAGAGCTGTCACAATAACTACAAAACGTCATGAGCTATGACACCCCGTAATAATCAAATGGCCTCACAAGACGTTACCCAAAGTGCCGGTCACAGTGTTTATAAAGGATGGCAACTGACTCATAAACACTGTATGCAGTTTGTACCAATGGGTTACAATGTAAGATTGACTATTTTTAGAAATAACATCCATGTCACAACAAAATATCTGATGCATTTGGGCAGAATTTATATTTTGTCAACCCCTCTGAAAATGCTTAGCTTATTTTGACCAAACGCTGGTGGAATAGTCCTTGGATTGTGCTCTTAAGAAATAATGTTCAATTTTTGCCAAGCACCATTGAATATGGCTGCCATGACCAGACTTTGAAACCTCATAAACTATATGTTTAAACTATTTTTAATGCATACTTTTTGAAATTCAAGGCTTTTTTAAAGAAATTCTTAGCCAAGTTTAGTAATTTTTCAAACTACTTTTTAGGCAGTAGAGAAGACAGTTCCTACAGAAGCAGTGGGAGTTGTATGTAAGGTGGAGGGGAATTATCAGGTTGTGGAATACAGTGAGATTACACTCAAAACAGCACAGATGAGGAACCCAGATGGTAGACTCACTTTCAACGCAGGAAATATATGCAACCATTACTTTCAATTAGATTTTCTTAAACATGTGTCATCGTAAGTATATTTATAGCAGCTTTTGGTTTAAGTTTTACAGATAGTGTTACCCCAATCAGTCTGATAAAAAGTAGATCTTTCACTGATGTTTACAATTATGTCACATACCTAAATCAAAGGATGCTCCATTTTACTACTTGTTTTTAAGTGTCTGGAATTATTGAGATTTGTGATAACGAAAAATTTTAAAAATTGGAAATCTCAAATATAATTGGCTGATGTGAAAGAATACAAAATAAATGGAATGTCCATTCCTTAGATATTTCAAGATCTATGACATATCAATATAAATTGATTTTATCAGATTATTACTCTTTAAATTTAATTTTGTATTAAGGTTTGCATCTCATAATTAGCATACTTTTGGTTTGCATTTATTTTAAACATACCTTTAAAATAAATATACAGCATAGGCTTCATTCCTGGTACTGCCATCGTAGATGTCCTTTCTGTTGGATTTAGAGGCCTATTTCCATTTGTTTTGGATATATGACTACTTCTTTTTCAATATTTTTCATGTTTTGGTTTAAATGCTGCTATGGGAGATAACTCTTTGAAACACATGTCCAGCATAATTAAATATCTGATATTTGTACAACATTGGTTAACCTGTATATTAAAAGCCAAATTTTATTGCTTTTAAGCTCTTTTCTGGATTTACCTTTATCAGATAAGCTAGGGCTAAAAATAGGAAGATCAGTCAAATTTTAGGAATTTCTATTTACATTCATGGGCTAAATGAAACGTACACTTCATGAACATTATAAACCCCACTAACCCAGTTTTAAGGATATCAGGGAATTTTAGAAATTAAAAGAAAGATGTAAACTGTCTGCCATCTAAAATAAAAAATTATTTCAATTGTCCTGATTGTTCATTCAAAGGAAAACATCTGTTTGGTGAAGTTTGGTACTTGGAAAGATTGGGTACATACCTAGTGCATATAAACTAAATAGTTGGTCTTTGCAATTTCTTTTAGGAATTAATATGTTTACTGCTTTTACTTGTTCACTCAGTTTATGAATATCAGTAACAATTTTTTATTTAAGTCGAGAACAAGAGGAGCAGCTGAAACACCATGTTGCCAAAAAAAAGATTCCTTATGTTGGTGACAACTTGGAGACAGTCAAACCAACTTCACCTAATGGAATAAAAATGGAGAAATTTGTTTTTGATGTATTCCTTTTTGCCAGGTAAAATTAATTACAATGTTGTATAAATGTAAAATCTCCAAAAATTGTCCTTTTTTGTGTCAGTCGGTTCACACCAGAATTGAAAGTATTTGCAATTCAAAAACATATGCCTAAATCTTAATATTATTCTGCTTATCTTCATAATTATATTAATATATGGTTGTTTTTTTTTAATTAACAAGGTAATTTAAAAGTTTTAAAATTTTTTAGTCTTATTGACACAGTTAGAGGTATATATGATTTTTTTTACTGCAATCAATTTAACAAACAATATGTATTTCAACAAACCTTTAATCTGTACAGATAATATTTGATTCAGTCATCATTTTGGGTTATTCACATTATCATATATAATGTATTTCATGGATATCGTGAATAAATATACTGCAAACATTAGGGGAAAATTTCATAGTTTACATAAATTTTTATTTCAGTTTAATTTTTTTTAAATTTTTTGACGTCCAAAAACGAAATAAAATCTAAATCATATATTTTCTTTCTTTTTCATTTTGTGTGTGTGTCTGTGTGTGACTCTATGGATGTGGTTGTATATCCTAACCATGCATGAATGTTACATTGTATTCATTTGTCACCTTTATACATTTTCTGATCTTCACCATTCCTTCTTATTTTCTCTTCTATGTTAATTTACACCTTTTTGCATGTCATCTACATTTGTTATTGGTATCTTCATTGATTGTACATTTTAACCATCATTCATCCTAAATTTTAACATTTGTTTTGAAATTTATTTTGCCTTTTTCCCTAATGTTGACCTTTGCATGTTTTCCTTGAATGTGGTTGTGTTTGTGGTTTTTGTGTAAATGAGACAGGAACTTTGCTGTATGGGAAGTGCTAAGAGAGGATGAGTTCTCTCCCCTGAAGAATGCTGACACAGAACCAAAAGACACGCCTAGAACCTGTCGTCATGACCTTCTAGATCTACACAGAAGATTTGTCCTAGGGGCTGGTGGGAAATTTGTACACAGCGATGGATCTGAAATTCCTGATATCGAAAGGTATATCTTAAAATTAATGTCATATATTTCTTAACATGAAAATCCTTCAGATATTTTCGAATTTTCTATGTTGGTAATTTTTTTACATTATAAGTATGAATAACTCTTATAGATTTATACTATCACAATACCATGTCATAACAATATTATGTAAGTGTTTTAGCACATTCACTGAAACTTTTACATTTTATTTCCATTAGCTAGTATTGTCTGCTGAGATTTCTTAGAAATAAAATGTCTAGTGTCATTCTTAAATTTATCTGTTTTCAATGCTATTAATTTTTCATACCTGTCAACCTCTAAAAATGCCCATGTGGGATCTTATGTGGAAAAGGCATCACTGCATTATAAAAATCCTGAAAAGGGCCTTCAAATGAACCATCTCTGATTTCATAGCTTCTATGTTTTGTCATAACTATAATTTCATGTTTAGATTGTCTACTTATTGTAAATAAAAGATAAAAATACCATTTATAATTTTAAATTTAAGAGCTCTTTCCTTAAAAATAAGGAAAGTTGGCAGGTATTCTACATTGTTAACTCACCTAACCTGCAGGGACATTTGAGCTATTGGCATCACTTTATGTCTGTTGTCTGTCCTTATTTACTTAAAGGTATTCTCTGAATCCATTGAACTGATTGTATCCAAACTTTGATGGAATGGTCTTTGGGTTGCCCTCTACTAAAATTATATTTGACAAGATGTCTTCCCAATAAGATGACAAGAGTTATAATAAAACCAGAAAAAAAACAGAACTTTTTTCTGCTCCTAAACCCAAGGGCAATTGGTACCAAGCTTTGTCAGAATGGTCATGAAGTTGTCCTTTACCTTTATCTGGCTTCCAAACTGCCAACCATGTTACTTTTAAGTATAAAAATATCATTTAGAAATCTTTTCTTTTGAAAATCAATTGAAACCCACCATTGTTGGAATTGTCCTTGGAAGGTCCCTTCCTAGAATTGTATCTGGCAATCCCAACCAACCAACGAAGATGGCTGACATAGCTGAATTTAGTTTTACTTGGGACCTGATGGAATATTCAATTAAAACCATTGTCTAAAACTACAGAGACAATTGAATCCAAATGGCATCCTCAGCTAAGCTTTCTTAAACATAGAGAATGCAGGGAATTAATTAAAAAATCTTTTTGTGTGAAACTACTGAGCCTTTGCAACCTGGTCTGATAACAAAATTTTATACATAGTTACTACCAAACAACAAATGATCCTAATACTGTCCTGTATCAAGCAGCTTGGAGTCAGATTCCAGCTCCTAGAAGCCTTTGATTACATTAATTTGTTGCTAGCACCTTACCTGAGACAAGATTCAAACCTTGCATGACCTGTTCTTCATTGTTCACACCATGGCACAAAATTACAGAGCAAGATCACTCCAGCATGCAACTATGGACTGTTCACAAAATTACAGGGCAAGATCACTCCAGCATACAACCATTGACTGTTCACAAAATTACAGGGCAAGATCACTGCAGTATACAATCATTGACTGTTCACAAAATTACAGAGCAAGATAACTCCAGCATACAATCATTGACTGTTAACAAAATTACAGGCCAAGATAACTCCAGCATACAACCATTGACTGTTCACAAAATTACAGCAAGATCACTCCAGCATACAACCATTGACTGTTCACAAAATTACAGCAAGATCACTCCAGCATACAACCATTGACTAATTACAAAATTACAGGCCAAGATCACTCCAGCATACAACCATTGGCTGTTCACAAAATTACAGGGCAAGATCACTCCAACATACACCCATTGACTGTTTACAAAATTACAGAGCAAGTCTCTCCAGCATGCAACTTTTGACTGTTCACAATATTTTGTTTACCTGAAAATTTCACATCCTTGTTAACTCCATGTGTTTCCTATTCAAAGCATGAGTTATTTCCCTTTGTAAAATGTAACTGCATGCTCTAACATAAATGCTGTTCTACTCTTATCTTCAGTGGTAAAAAAGAAAGTGGCAAAGGTGATAGGTAAGTGACCATTAGGTTCAATATGAACATGAAAAGTTATGGGGTATATGTCAGAGAGACTGCACTCCAACCCAAGAAAAACAGAGGGTATTTACAAACACCTAACTGTTCTTATTTTCTCCTTTGTAAAATTTTCCTTCAAAATCAAAATTTTCAGTTTGACAGATAATTCAATGATTAATAAGTCTGAAATATTGTTATCATTTTTTATTGAAATATTGATAGACAAAAATCCTTCTGAAACATTGTTTCTATGATATACAGTGAAAATTTGGAGTAAAAAGGAACTTGTTAAACCGACCCCACCTACATTAATTGGAACCTTAATAAATTATGGATATTGAAATGTGACTAGAACATGCTATCTAGGATAACTTTTTAATACAAAGGTTTTTGTTTTCAATATTCTTTTGATATTGATATTATGTGATACATTCATTACATTGTGACAAGTGTGACTTTTTAACAGAAAACAGATTCTACCTAAATCCTCTTAAATTTTCATCTTATTCCATTAAAATGGATGTGGGTTGGTAGAATTAAGATGCCACAAAACTCTTTTATTACAAGGGTACCTTTTTTCACAATTTTGCATTTATCTAATTATTTGATAACCAATGGAAATCCACAGTCGGTTCTAAAAATAAAACTTCATTTCCTACAACTCAAGTTCTTCTTTCAAAAATGCAAGAAATATGAAAAATCCATAGAAATTATATTTTGTTTTTGTAATTGAAATGTCATTGTTTATTTTGCAGCCAAAAAGACACAGATGATGATAGTGGTATAGTGTGTGAAATCTCTCCTTTAGTATCATATTGTGGCGAGGTAGGTTTCTGTATAAGACCAAAATTAATATTGTTTGTTTCCCCTTTCCCAATTCTGCCAAGCCAGGTGTGGGTAGGAAGGTAGGAATAATTTTTTATTATAAATTTTTTTTTTTTCAGTTTGTTTTGCACTTCATTTTTATTTTGAGTATATCCGAAAATCAAAAAAAAAATAATTGTAATATAGTTTTAGCATAAAATTCATTTGAATAGCAACCTTTTTGCACAGTCGCTTGGGATTGGGTAAACAAACAATATTTTATTTTTTGGTCTTGATAGTAACAGAATGTAGATGTTTTAACACACATGTTTTTATTGTATACAAAACACATTTCACACTACATGTACTCTCTACTTCCAACAAACCTTTTAAACCTTATGTTCTACAAAATTATTCCAGATTTTACCTTTTGCCTCTTACATCAACATGTACTCTTTGTGTTAGGGATGTGTTTGAGAAGTCTTAGGGGCCAAAAATCATTCTACAATGAAGGGTGAAAATATCTTGGAGTGATTTACATTTTATGTATATCACCTTGTAGAAAGACAAGCTACACATTGATAAGCAGTGCACAGAAATGATTTCTCATTTAGGGTCCACCAAAATTAAAATTTCCACCTCAAATCTTGTCACCCTGAAAAGATTTTCCTTTTAGTTTCAGTTTGTTGTAACTTGTTTTCCTTTTCCAGCACATCTAATTTCTTATTATGACTGCTGTAATAACTCCGGCTGTATTTTATCTGCTGTTTTACAATTCTGGCTGATATCTGAAAACACACTTTACAAAAATTAAGTATCTGAGATTATTTTTTTCAGACTGGACCCAAGTTAATTTAATTACCATGTATCACCTGTTGTATTGGTAGAAAAGTTATACTTAATAAACTTTTTTGTTACAGGGACTAGAAGACTTAGTAAAAGGAAAGACTTTTGTCTCTCCTGTATCCATTGAACAACGGCCCGGTGATGACAAGCCAGTGATCAAACAGGGAGCAAGAAGTTAATATAAACATTGAACTAGTTTGGGCAGCTACTTAATATATTTATAGAAGGAATAAAGGGAGCTTACTGTGATCTGGGTTTTATAGTCTTAAACCAAACTTTTGTTTTAGTAGAATTTATTTAATCCAACTTTATTGTTATTGGTCTACGCCTTACTCTTCAGTTAAAGTCTTGACTATTCAGTATAGTAAATATATATTACAGATAATACACACTGCCTGGAATTTTTTCATAATTTGTTTTTATGCCTAAACTTGTTCTAATTTATAGTTCAATGTCAAGTCATTTATTAAAATATTCTTTTTTACTTGGCTTAAGGAAATTAAGGAAAATGAAAAAGAATATGGAAAAATTAGAAGGCACTTGAAAAATGACATTCGTCAGAAAATGTATCTTACAGATATTTCAAACTTTTTCATAAGTAACCTGATAATTTACACATGATTTAATAAAACATTTATTTTTGTTTAGCTGGAAATTGATATGAATTCTTATGTGACACTCATTTTAATTGATTGTTCCATTATTACCAAATACATTGTTACCATGGAAACAGTGTCTCGTCATTTTTAAATGAGCATGTTCATGTCATTATTTGTAATATTCTTGGTTATTTATTACTTTATCTGGTTTATAGTGGAGCAGACACTTTTAAAGAAAATTAAAGAATTTTTTTCTGTAATAAAGTAGACCTGTAGCTGCAGTGGAGATTAGTAGTCACATTTTGAATTTATTGCACTAGGAAATACTTTTTTCACCTTTTTATGTAGATTTGACCTTGTTTTTTTAATTTAGATGTTGGACAGTACTGGTATTTACATTTTTACGTCAAAGTTAATAATTATAGTTCTGGTAGTTTATTACAACATTAACAGTATTGCAGTGTTATTGAATTATTAGTTTTGTGTAAAACAAAATATTCTTTCTTAATAACTGTTACCAAAACGCAGACATATAAAATCAAAAGTCAAAATTGATTCAAGTAGTAAACATGTTTTGTGGGATATATATCTACACTTAAATATTTTATTCAATTCTGCCAGATACAGTTTCTAAATGAATGTGGAATTTCTAAAATAAGCAAACATGATTTCACTTATCAAATGTGTTTTCTTTCTATTTTAAGGTCTACATATGGTAATAAGGATGGCATTCAAATATTTTCAGTTTTTTTACAACTATTTTATTTAAGAAATTGTTATGTTTCCAGATAGACAGATTCTCCAAACATTCTGTTAATGATCAGGTGATGTTTTAAATGTTAATAGGATTTTCTTGATTCTTTTACCATGCCATTACATTAGCTTCCAGAAAATCTGTTTTTTTTAAATAATTATATGATTAATTGTGGAAATCCACTTTTGAGCCTTATTTATCCAATATATTGTTTTGATATATCTGAAAGGCTTTATAGTTTTGTAAGACATCAACATATAATCACTGAAACCCTGATTCTGGGGTTAATATGTGACAGTTATTGCTAGTGAAGATGTCAGAAATATATAAAGATTTTTAGCAGATTAAGGGATTTTTTTGTTTTTTATACAAAATTGAGCAAATAAAATTTTCTAGAAGAGACACAGAGTTTGCAGATAGTACAGTTGGTTTGTTAAGGATTTCTGCAAGATTTGGAGCTATATTATGCTTCCATCTATTAATATACATTGTATTTATAGAACATATTACATAAGATGTGTATTCCAAGATTCTCTGGACTGTTAGTGGAAAGGTTGTAATGTTTTATATCACTGTTATTTTAATATTTGTTTTGTATTTGACATTTTTATATTGTTTGTTAATGAATCATGTAAAAGTTAGACTATTGAACAGAAATACAGTATATGTTATCATCATTCAGATTTGCAATTTTGTCTTCTTGCATCTCTGGATTTGTAAGAGTCGTCTCCCATATGGGATGATATAGCTATAACCCTTTTCGAAAACCCATTTCAGAGGACGTGGTTCATTTTAAAATTAAAATTTACCGTTCTGGTTCCCGGCTTCTGGGTAGTGTGGTATAAAATTTCCATAGAGATCACCCCTAAAACGTGCATCAATTTCTGTCGAGGTTAAATAGTTAAAGCTTTCATTTTAAGTTTTTATAAATTAAAATGTGGAGCGTAAATACCTTAACTACTTCTGGCAGTCGTAGAAAGCAAATGCTTTAAAATAAAGTACAGGGGAAAGTCAGGTTTTTCTCCTTGCTCATTCTTACATCGATGTGGACTACCCACAAAGAGGAACAACTCTTACAAAATCTTATTTTGAAACCAAACTTGGACTTCCGGAAATATGTTTTCGAAAAGGACTATAATGGTGAAATTTAGGTTTTAATTTTTTTTCCATTTTATTTCAGCTACAAATGAAAGTCAAAAATCTATCTCTTTGTTTATTTTATTAATGTGCATCAGACTGATTTTTTTCTCTTGATAAATATTATGGATTTTACTAAAAATAGCAAAATTTGAAGTTACCTCACATTAGAACTATAATGAGACACCGTCCCATTTGGGAGATAACTCTTACAAAAACATGCAAATTACAGATGCAACCCAGGTTACGAAAATCAGGAATTACATTTAAAAGAACAAATAAATAAATGTTTGACAAAAATATTGTTTAACTGCATGGGAAATGTTTTTGGTGTGTTGCTAGTGAAACCGGTGTCCCTTTCTGCATCACAAATACGGGAACAAGCACATATGTAAAAAATATATTGAAACATATGTGATCACTTCTGAAGTAAATTGTAACTGCTTGTAAAATTGGCATTGATATTTCTGGCAATTTGGTGTTGGTTAATCAAAATATGTGTATGACATACTGAAAAAAATGTTGTTTTGTATTTTTATTATGAGGAGTATTTTGTAGAGGTCTATGCAATATTTGTTTTAGAAAATATAAGTACAAACTGTGTATGCACAAATAAACTGGAATGTGTGGACTAAATCTTGTATTTTTTAATCCTTACAAAAATTGCCTTGTAGTTTCTAGTTGTAAAGATTAAACTGACTAGAAAAGAGTTGTATAAGATTGGCAGTAATTCAACGTGTATGCATTCTATTGTTTGGTATATTAAAACACACCTACAGCATTTAAAAATTCTAAACCCCAAAAGAGAATAAATTTTTATATCATAACAATGAAAAGCTTGATATCATTGAGATGAAATACATCTCTGTTGGCACCACTATATCAAAAAATGTCATATAGCAACCACATACCAACATAATTGAGAAAAGGATAAAGTTTAAGATTCCAGTTCTACCCACATGCCACAATATCAAGAGCCTGCATCAGAAAAAAAGGTTACAGCCCACATAGTTATTGCTCACTTAAAAATAATTAATTTTGTGGTTGTGATAACCAATCATGATGCACAGCACATAATCTTTAGGTGATCTAGCCAAATACCAAATATTAAATGTCTACAAGTGACTTTCCCAATAAAATTACTAATTTAGTTGAAGGTTAAAAGTCACAAACTATGAAACAGGACGAATCAACTTAAGGTTATATACCCAAACGCTAGTTATTAAAAATCCTATATCAAAAGACAAAAAGCTGCAACCCCAACAAATTTCTCATGTAAAAAGGTAATTTTACCTAGACTTGAAGGACAGTATTCTAGCTAGTCCATTATCGAAGAGAAAAGGTCACCAAATATGGAAGCAACACATTTACTTCAGTTGATCTACCTAAATAACAAATTTCTAAATCCTACATCAGAAGACAAAAAGTTACAGTCTGGAAGAATTTCTCACCTTTGAAATGATTTATTTGACTTTGAGGTCAAATTTTGGTGATTTACCAACATGCTAAATATCAAAGACAAACAAATTAAAGCTGGAACATGGATTTGTTTCGGACAGAAGGACAGATTGGTCATTATAGGGCAAACGCCACTTTGTGGCAGGGCCCTAATAAGAAAAGCCAAACACAAAACATAAATTCTCCAAAATATTTTACTAATAGTTAAACATTTACACATGAAAAAATTTTAAATAACCTTTCATGTGGGGTTTAATGACAAGAAGGCTGCAAATCAAAACTGAATGTAAATAAAGATTCATAGTACTATGACCACAAACCTGTTTTTGACTGAAAATTCAGTATTTAGTCCTCAACAATAACCCAAGATTATAGCTTACCTATTGTCATCACTTAGCATCATCTGGTCAACAATTACAAAACACCTATCTTCAATGCAACCACTTGGTGGATTGTTAGCAGACTTAAAGGGAATGGTCCTGAGTGGTCATTTTACCTTTTCCCCGTCGCCAATCAAGGTTACTTGGTCGATTGTAATCAGACTTAGGAATGCTCCTGGGTGTTCCTTTTCCAAGATTTTGTTCAGCATCCCTCTATCAGTTCTAACAACTATCACAGCCCATGTGAAACTTTCTCATTGAAATAAATCCTGTTTTCTAGTTGATCTCTGTAAATACAAAAATCCAAAATCATTGCCGTTTTAAAAGATGCCACACATCCAAATTCAATTGAACATTGAACCCAATGCTTAACTCAGTGTAACATCTGTCAAGCTATGGAGACAGTTGCAAAATTGTCAGATGGTCAATGGGTGATCCGATTTGAAGTAATGTGGCAAGTATTAGCTTAGCAACACAGGCCTGTGGGCCTTTAGTTTTATTATTTTCTAAGTTGCGTATACAATACCTGAAAACAAGCACATTAATCTGGTTTCAAACTATAAATTTCTATTTAGCTGATACGGAAGAAAGTGCAGTGAGAATATCGAAAAGAAAGCCTGCTTGATATAAACCAACACCAAGAACAACACAAAATATGAAAGAACGACACAACAAAAAAACAAAGAAAAGTAACACGGACCTGGGACAAGGGCCCGGGTCCCCTTTGAAACGCAAAAAATGCTAAGTTTGGGGTAAATTATGGTCTTAATCTCCTTTAGAAATCGAAAAAAATTATAAATTAAGAGGAATATTTGATGCTGTATTTCCTATTTTGGTAGTCATCTCCATAACGTGTGTTATTTTATTTAGTGTCACGAGAAGTTCATCTAACTGTGGTTCAGCTTTACCCCCACCAGTAGCTTCCGAAGATTTATTTTCGTCCCCATTCATTTTCTGGAATATCACTTTTCGGTTTCTCAAATTATACATTTAAATCCACATGATTGTCATCGAATTTCTCCACCAGATGTGCCGGGCTCGTTTTATTGTTTTATTTATTACATGTATATATATATATACAAGTCCGGGATCGTCCAGTCAATATTCATGATATTGTCTAAACTGTAATTTACCCGTGCACATAGGGAACTAGCAAGAAGAATATTCAAAGTTCACATCTTTAATATTCATATTTATAATCCATATAAAATACAACAGAATAATCACAAACTAATAATTATACTAAATTACGTGTGTATCGTTCGATATTTGAAACATAACCTCCAACCACTTGCAACTTTCTCACAAAGTCAAACTACATCCGATGTTTAATTTAGTCAAACATCGCTTTATGGATTCTGAATATTTTGATAAACCCTTTACTATGTTATTACAAGAATCACATTAAAGTGTCAGCAATAATCATTAGTATAATATATGTTAATTATTTGCGTTGACCAAGTACTCTTTGATCAAATTGACCATGCCACACAAGGAAACAGAAACCTAATCATGCATACAAGGTAGGCATTTAGTAGTGAATATGAAACATGAAAGGGATATGCATGCAAGACGTTTTCTTTTTATTTGGCTACTATAGTGAAATATTTACTTTAATTATTTAAATTCATACAAGTACATGTATGTGTTACATTAATGTATTTGAACAATATCAATTTACTTGTGTTGCATTTTTTTATTTTACAATTGGAAGAGCATATTAATTATAGTTAAAGTTCTCAAACCATGTCGCATACAATTAATTTATTAACAAGACCAAATATACATTTACGGTCACTGTAATGTTTTCATGCTGACTGCCATAACTGTAAGATTGTTAATATTTTATTTGTTGTGTTGTTGTTGGCCGGGTACAACATGAATTCAGAGTTCATACATTCCCTGTTAATGTCTCGAAATTACTTTTATTAATAAAATTGAATCTGGGTGCATGTACAGCAAGATTCATAT
>JAULBM010319939.1:0-13601 GCA_032357055.1 Geukensia granosissima | reverse complement strand
AAATATTTTTCCTTATCAGTGAAAACATGCAAACGGTTACTATTGGACAATTTTTATTGCATACGTGTATACGCAAATACCAACAATCAATAGAAATATCTGGGCAAGAAGGCATAACTTTGGTGCTAAAAAAAACAATTCTTGGCTTTCTGATAAATATGGTACCAGTAAAATTATAAAAAAATATTATTTAAATACCAAACTGCCTTGTAGATAAGGTAAAAACTGACAACATGTTATATATCCTATTTCTACATGCATTCAAAAGGAAAGATTTAAACATTCCGGAGTCAAATATTGTCCCGCACAGGTGCAAAGGTTCGTAAAAAGTTAAATGTGGCCAATCATGTTAAATAACGATTCACAGAATACATCTCAGAAGTGAAGTGGTTCAGGGCAATACGGTTGTTTCGAATAATTTCTATACCGTCAACGTTTTTGAATTTGCGTCTCCCCGACCACGTGACTTTGCTGGAATGTAAAGCATCCCACTTCCGATTCTTTGCCTGGCAACTGGAATCCGTATTTTATTTTGACATGTAATGTTTACACGTTCATTAGCTTACAATTTTTAAACTACGTTAACTGAATTATTTTCTTCGATCTTGAACTGCAAAAGGATATCTTTGACGTTTTAAAGGCAAATCTGATGTAACTGACACAAGCACCGAAAGCTGTTGTCTTCCTAATATTTCGTCGTAATGGCATGCAAAAGGTGGAACCGGTGGACTGAATAGAAATGATTCGAAACAACTGTATTCCATCAATTTGTTTTAATGTAGGCGATATTGAAAAGCTGGTCAATACCTAATACTGAGTATTTGTGGAAAATTATTTTTAACTGTATTTTAATGAGTAATCATCGCCCAGATTTCCTTAATCTATTAATGAGAATATCTGTTTCTCAACTTAAGGACCTGTACATACATTTTAACAAAACAAAACTAATAAACCGAAGTACTTCTCTGTTTTCAAGCAGTTTAAAGACTGTTAGATTTTTAGGCGATTGTTAAAAATACACCGCTTCTTTTGACCATATTTTTTCCAGATAAAGTATATTTCGGAGTGGTTAAATATGTGCGCACGCAGGAGAAAACTTCATTTTTTTCGAAGATAGAATAAGACATCCAACAGATTATATGAACTTCTTGAATGCGCGCCATGTTTTCTGATATGATATATGATTAGGTATCACTGGCAATCTTCCGTATTTTGGCATTTTGTTGAAAAATTGACATCATAATGCACGTAATTTCAGAAAAATATGATATTATTTATTAACAAATATATATATATATACGTATTGGCTTATTTGTTGATCCGCGGCTTGCTGTTTTGGGGGCTGAGGCAAAGCTGAAAATACAAAGCATGTTAGATATTAAAGAGAGATATTGTATGGTAAATGAGGTCATTTTGCATATTGGCGTCAGGAAAACAAAGAATTAGCATTAACTGGCAGAGTTATCTGGGAAAGGACGATTAGCAAGTTGTGACATATTTTGTGACTAACAGGTGTAAAGACCAATTAAATAATTTCACTGGTTGACAATAGCGTCGATTAGACACCTATATGGTTGTTAGAAATTTCCTTTCAAGAGCGTTTCTTAAAATTAGACACAATTAATTTGATTTTGGATCAAAGTACCAATAAAAACGTAATAGCGCCCCAAATTATAACGTGTCAAATGACCTTGTGAAATATTATTATAAAATCTGTGTCGTGATTTACAATATTCAAATAGTAGATATGGCATGAGTGTCCATAAGAAAAGACAAAAATTATATTATAAATGCGACTTTTTTAAAACTGAGCCTACAGATTTATCCATGGATCAAGTCTAAAGAGTTTGTGAATTTAAATGAGCAAATAATTTGTGCGAATGAATTTTAACTTACAAACTTGCAGACCGCGGTTTTTGTCTCTAAAGTTTGCATTTACTAACGATCCCATTCTGACATGACGTGCTAGTGCATAAATAATAGACATTTATGTCCATTGACTGAAAAAATGATACATGTAAAAATGAAAAGACATGGGTTAAATGTTCGAAAGACTGTACTCCAACCACGAGAAAACCAGAGAGAATCACAAATCTAGAGGTTTAAACAAGGGTGGAATACCACATGTTTCTATCTTATCATATGTCATGGGCATGAAATATGAGAATAGTAAATAAATTCAAAGTTACCATGTTGCTTTCTCAATCTGTGTTATATACAAATATTTGACACCACACCTTCCGACAGTCTGTTGAAACACACGTCTGCCAAACATTACAAAAATGTTGTCAATCAAATGCAATGTCTTCCTGAGGACTGTTGTTTTCGTAAGCTTGCAGGTTAAAACTCTGGCTCAGCATGTCGGTCTTGTACAATTTAATTTTTACATTGTTATCATTCATATATGTCCATTTCAGTTCCTTTAAATAATGGAATTTGCTTCTTGCAAATGTATTTGCTAACCTCTTTTGTTCATTTGTGGTCGCAACAAAGACAATGATGATACGTCCCTTATTCCACTTTTGCTTTTGTCAAATAATAACTTGCTTTTGAGAAAATTTATTTAATAATTTTTCTCATTATAACTCATTGGGAATTATTTCTTACCTTAAACCTGGACAGGTCCATTCTAAGGTAGGATTAACATGATTAAGATATGTAATCAAGCCAATCGAGCATAAAATCCATTAGCACGTCAGTCGTTAGTTGACCATTCAAATGAACACATCTTAAAAATTTCCGTATTTTACAATGAATATCGAAATACACTGTATTTTCTACATTCAACTATTTAATGCATAAGCAAATCAGTCTCATTAAGATTTTTAATTTTTTGCAGGTTAAAACCCAATTATCAGGCATTAGTTGGGATATTTTTATTCGAGTTGCTGCATGTAAGAGTGCAGCTTTTTGCTTGTAATAAACTTACTTCCCTTAAAATAGTTTAACGGTCAACTTGAATTTTTTCGGCGTTAGTTAAAAACCACGTTTTTTAGGATGAGAGGCAAACAAATGACAAATTAGATTAAACATTTGAAGTCTTAGATGTACGATGAATTAAAATGAACAACCAACTTTTCTAATGTAATATTATACAAATACACTCGAAAGCTTCATTTCCCCATTATTTAAAGGAACTTTAGTCCATTTTAATGGACTTTTATATGCTGTCGTCCTCAATATGCATGACATATTTGTCACATGACGTTGAGCAACAATCAATCAATCTATCAGTCAATCAAATAAATTGAATTGATCACTCTTGAAAGTAAAAGTAGTGTGGTAAATATAAATTATTACAAGTGAAGCTGCGAACGTGGCTGCCTTAACATATATAAATGATATATATATGAATTAACAATTCTAGAATTAATGAAAAAGTTTTGGTCAAGACGTTTTTGCCGCCGCCAGTCGCCACGAAACATCTCATTTCTTTACCATGAAATTGAGCTTCATGTTTGCTATATTACATTAAAATTAAATGTGCATTTTTATGTGAAATATATTTTTATAATAAAGAAAGGTATACAAGTCTCACGTGCCTATCCTAGGTCAGGAATTGTGATTATAGCATGTATAGGTTTGTCTTTGTGTTACATCTTTTGTTTCTTTTGGTTTGATCAATTTGGAAAAAATCAGGTAGGTGCAGTAATATTTTATGTATAGACGTTTTTTTATCTTGTGCGATTTATAGCTTTCATAAGGTGTATACCTTTGTCATATCATTTCATTTTCCTATATATTGTAATTGTCCAAATTCAGAAAAAAAATTACCAAAGAATATGTTATCTTCAAGAGATATAAAATTAGCAAATGTCGAATAAAAGGGTATGGCTACCTTCACCAGATCGAAAAGTTCTTAAGTCGTGCTAGGAGGTCTTGTCCAGCAAGTAAGAGACGGAACAAAAATTAAAGATATAGTTAGAAAGATGTGACATACAGATTTTCTTTTGTTCGCTATATAAGCACTTCCGTGGTTTACTTTTCGCCAGTAAGGTTGCCATTGATTGTTACTAAATCCTGCTTTCAATCAAACGAGACACAGCCCCGATACCATAACTGAGCCCCACAAAAAAAACACTGTTGGAACAATGTTTCTTGGAGTGTAAGCTGCGTTACGATGCCTTGAAACACGGGTTCGACCGTCAGTTATTTGGAGTAAAATCTACTATCGTCTGACCAGTGTATTCGTCGCCAGGTTTCAAGGTTTCAGTTCTAAATTGTTTTGCACCATGCCAACCTCTCCCTGCGATGGCGATCGTAAAGTATCGGAAATTTTTTTACTCTCCTCGACTTCAGCACCGCAGGTTTTAAATGACTTATTATTGAGGATCATATATTGTAGGATAATTTATTACATAAATGCATTCAAAAGTGATATTTGATGAATTATATTTATATTTTATTGTTTTTAAAATAAGTTTAGGGAAAAAAAATTAACAGTTTTTTAAAGAAAATATTAAGGGGGAAACTTGGGTATTAAACATGATAACTCAACTTTTCTTAAGTAAGTACATCTCTTTTTTCTATATCTGAAAAACTATAAAAATATTATAAAATATTATGTCTCCTATGTGCTGTCCCAAACCTAGGTCCTAATATGATAATTGACCAAAATAAGATATGTTTTTGCATTTGTGTTGTCAATATACCAAGGCCTAAAATGATAATTGACTGAAATAACACATTAAATTGCCTTTGTGTTGTCCCAAACACTCGGCGAAAGATGATTTACACATATAGCATTTTATTGCCTTGCGGTTGTCTCCAACCCCCAGGAGCAATATAATGATTAACCCAAAGTAATTTATTTTACGTTGCCTTGGTGTTGTTTCCACCCCTAGACATAATATAATAATGAACCCAATTGACATTTTATTTCGCCTTGTTGTACTCTCCACTCCGAGGCTTGATAAGGTTACCAACCCGAACAACATATTCTGATGCCTTGTCCTTAAACGTAATATGGTGTCACCTGGGTATTTTTCCAAACCAAATGTATAAATATTATTTTAATCATATTATGTTACCTCGGAGATCTCCCTTTCCTTAGGCGTAATACGATAATTAATTTAAAACAATCTCATGGTTCCATGGTGTTGTCCCCATCCTTATAAGCATAATATGTTGTTCGTTGCCTTGTATAAGTAGAGAATAAATATATGCTTTGACCTGCTATCCAATCCTAGTCATGTTAATTTTCATGAATAAAACTACGAATAATATTACGATTAACACAACCATTTTATTGTGAAGCTTTGGGTTTTTCCCATCTTCAAGCGTATATGGTTATTAACTCGGATACCATTTTATGGTGTTTGTGTTGTCCACATCACTAGGCCTAAAATAATTGTTGACTTAAGTAAAAAAGTTTATTGCTTTCGTTTTGTCCCCACTCATAGGCGTAATATAATTATTGGCTCAAGTAACATATATTAAAATGCCTTGATATTTCCAAACCCCTTGGTGTGAAATGATTTAAATAAAACGCTACATTGCTGGGGTTGTCCCTACCCTTAGGCCTAATAATATGATTAAACCAAAAAACATATGCATGCTATATTCTGGTGCCTTGGTGTTGTCTCCGTCCTAGAAGTAAGATGATGATTTACTCAAATAATATATTATGTTGCCTTGGTTTTGTCCACACGGTAAAACGTAATATAATGAATAACCAAAATAACGCATTATGTTGCCTTTGTGTTGTTCCCTACCCTAGGCGTAAGATGATAATGAACCCGAATGTCATATTATGTAGAACTGGTGTTGTCCCCACTTTTAGCATAATAGCATGAAAAAACCAAATAAAACATACCTTTGCTTTGGTTATCCCAACACCTGGTCGTAAGATGGTTACATTATATTGTCTTGGTGTTATCCCCAACCCTTTGCGTATTATGCTGATAATACCTCAACCTTAGAAGTAATGTGATTAACCCAAATAATATATAATGTTGTCATGGTGTTGTCCTCACGTCTATGCGTATTATTATGAATGAACCAAATTACACATTAGTAGTCATGATGTTGTCTCCAAAACCATGTATAGATGTGGATTTACCCTCATAGGATTATATTGCCTTGAGTTGTTCCAATGGCTAGGCGAAGTTTTATTAACTCAAATAATATTTATGTTGCCTATATGTTGTCCAAACCCCTTGGGCGTTAAACACTGATTATCTCTAATAATATATTTTTATTTTTTCACAATGCCTAGTCCTAAAATGATAATATACCCAAATATAACATAATATGATGATTAACCAAATGATATATTTTATTGCCTTGGTTTGACCCCACCACTGGACTTTATATGATGATTTACCGAAATAACAACATATTCCCCTGGGGTTGTACAAACCAAAAGAAGTAATGTAATGATTAACCTAAATAGTATTTAATTATATTATATATTGTCCCCACCCCTGTTATTATGAATAACCCAAATTACTCATTATGTTGCCTTGGCGTTCTCCGCACCCCGGGATGATTTATATGATGCCTAAAACAAATTACATAGGACTGTCGGCGCAGTTCACTTTGGAAATCGGCTTTTTCCAATTTTATCATATATCAAGCTGTTTTGGAAAAAGCCGTGATTAATAAAACTGTCAGTCTCACTTAGTCGTTGATAAATTATCAATAGTTGTGCAAATTAATTCAATGGTTTCTTCACATCTTGGTAAGTTGCATTGTCTATGGGATTTTGCATGGAGAAGGGAGATAACGCACTTTGGTGGGTTTTCTTATATTAGCTATTAATAGCCCATTTCAGATTACAAGTTCAAATGTTGGTTGTTTTGTGACAGGGATGAAATCGTTCCGCGGATCCGCGGATTTCCGCTTTTTTGGGGCGATTTTGGTCATTTTTTGAGATCAGTGTAAATTCGTTGAGAAAATTGTTGGGCGGGGGGGGGGGGGGAGGTCGGATTATTTTTCTGTCCAGTTAGCCCATTCCAAACACTTGGTTGTGGTTCTAATTAAATAAAATAAACATCCAGAAAATTATGTCAGTAAAATCGACCCGTTTCTTGGATGATTTTCAGCATTTTTTCTTCGAACACGGCGTTACTTTGTTAACATTGTAAACTGGTTCCGTAACGGATACCCGTGTCGGATACTGATAACGACTGAATAGTGAACCAGTCCCGACTGGTTTAAAAATGGAAGTTATTATCTCGGTAGCGATAGGGTTATTCGTAAAAAGGAACCAGTTGACATTGTTCCTCGTGGGTCAACAACCTTTCTGAATGAAAAGTTGTAAGGAGCGAACATTTTAAATGAAAATATTCGAGATTTTTCATTATTGAGTATTTGAACACGTATCCGTATCGACGTATCGTATTTAACGTATTTCGGGAAATGATAACGTAAGGAATAAGTAAATTAAATAGTCCGTTAAAATATTATAGTACATTCAAAAATACACAAAGGTTTTCCCCTATAATATTCTTTCTTGCTGTGGATATTTATTTATTTATTTACCCGGTCAGCAATCAAAACAAACAAAAGATCTGTTCGATTTGATTCGTTGTCAGTTCAAGGTCAGTTTATGGTTTACTCACCAGAAATTTTATCATATGCTTATCATACAGCATTATAATTTGAGGTATCCGCCAAGACAAACCATTCAATTCTCTATTAGAAATTTAAGTTCATGAAATAAGCGATGAAATAATCTTTTTAAGAGTTTTGTCACCCTAAATTTCAATTGGAAAAGTAATTATTGATTTATACCCCTGCCACCCCTCCAAATGAATAAAACACAATCAATTTAACATGTTAAAGCGATAAGTCTATGAAGAACAATATGATCAGAAACTGTAATATTTCGCTGTTATATGGTTTTTCAGTGATTGTCAAATTATTATCAACTCAGTCCGCAAAAAATTGTTACTATAAGTATAACTTAATTTTCATTGAAAAGGTCTGTTAGATTTGGTTGACGGCATGATTATTTCTGCTGTACGAAAAGACAATTATCCATCTGTCACGTTTAAAGTCAATGGCTTGTCCTGGTAACAGATTTTTCTGGCAAACCATCTTGAGCGATAAAGTTGGTCATTAATATAAAATTATTTTACCCTGATTTTCGACCGACCGGAGAACAGATCAATAATTTATATCATATTTTTGGTGTGCGGATACGTCGATACGTATACGATACGGATACGTGAATTATGGAAAATCTCTATTAAGGGAAAAGTAAAGGAGATTCAACAAAAGTCACTTTCATCTCTGTTGTGATCAGATAAATATAATTTACAGTTTAACAACAAATATATGGTTATATAATCATTATTAAGGAAATTGGATTTTTAATGCACCAAAACTTTACTATAGAAATTGTCCCATTCAAATCACTTTTTCACAAATAGTAAAAAAAAAATCTTCTAAGGAATAAGAAAATAATATGCACTAAAATGACGACATAACTATAGATACATTTCCAGTAAAAAGTATTCCACCTCCATCCTATTTTAAAATCTTAAAAATGTAAAAAGGCGATTTCCCAAGTGAGCCGCGCGGACAGTATGTTTCCCATCCCTAGACATAATATCATGAGAATCCCAGATAACACATTACGTTGCCTTAGTGTTGCCCCCATCTCTAGACGTAAGATAATGTTAAAATCAATGAACAAATTCGCTTTAGGTTATCTCCACCTTTCGCCGTAGTATGATGATTAACTCAATTTATATATTATATTGCCTTGGTGTTTTCGCCGCCGTTAGGGAAATTCAATGAATGATGGTGCCGTTTTGTTTTCCCCACACCTGGACCTAAGGTAATGATAAACGCAAATAACATTGCCTTGGGGTTGTCTTCACCCCTAGGCGTTATATGCCGATTAACTCAAATGAGATATGTTGCCTTGGTGTTTTCTCCATACCTAGTCCGAACATGATAATATACCCAAAATAAAACATTTTTGTTGCCCTGATGTCGTCACCACCGTGAAGCTTAATATTTTGAATAACCTAAATTACACATTTTTTTGCCTTCGGGTTCTTGCCATTCCTAAGCGCAGTATGTTAAACGCAATTTACATTATATTTCCTTGGGGATGTCCCCACCAATAGGAGTATATGCTTATTAACTGAAATTATATTTGTTGCCTTGAGATTTACGTCAACTGAAGTTCTTCTCACTCCTTTTGACTGAATAAAATATCAACATTGGTTAATTACCTTGTCAACAGAGGCCTATTCAAGGATTAATCAACAACTCTGATTAGCGTTGATCACATTGGGGCCATGTATGTTAAATAGATAAAATCATACCATTTACAATTTACTTATTATCATGATAATATCAATAATTTTTAATTTCTCTTTTATTTTGAAGGAAGGTTGCTTTTTGGTATATACTATGTATGCTTTTAATTTCATAAAAAATATGTATATGACTATTTGCATGACTTGATCTTAATTATAACTTAAACATAAAGCAAACCTTTGTTTTAACTCTCTTTAAATAAGGTACCCTCAGTCTGGAATGCAAGATCTTTCTCGATTGCCACCTTTGTGAAATTCATATACGATTTACTCTATTCTTAGAAAATAAAACGGTTAAAACATATTATTTATGCAAACTCATCAACTATTCTGGCTAGTTTTGCATGCAAAAAATTGATCTAAACAAAAAAGACAAAAAATTCCCGGTTTTTTCCTTGATCAAGAAAAAAGTACACATTGATAAATGTTACAAAAAAGCACAAAAAAACGGATGAAAGAACTACACTTTGAATAATTATTTATAATTATTTTTATAATAAATATAAATAATAAAACTGCAAAATAACTATTTCAATAAGTGATATAAGATGTGATAGTTACATACATTTATGAATATTCATATGCTTGGTTTTTTTTTTAATATACCGGTAGTTGCACCACAGAAAGATTTTGTCATCACCCTAATAATTAGCTGTCTTAAAAAAACACAATTATAATAAGACTATGAGAATAATGAGTAAAATAGCTTTATAATTATTCGTTCTTAAATTGTATGTGCATGTCTATTGAGAATACAGAATTAAGCAAATGAATAGGTTAGGCCATTAGAACCCCCATTAAAACACCTTTAATTTATCAATTTCTGTGTCCATTTGCACTGATGGCAGCGAAAAATGCCAAATGATTAATATTTTATAATTTTAATCTTATAATAAAAGAAACCCAATATTTAAAACTAAAACATGGCAAGACTGGATGACATTCTTGATGTTCACTGTGTTGTGTCTAACCTGTGAATATCAATTTTATTTGTACTCGATACAACACAGGAAAACAACTTGCAAATGACTTGAGTTATTTCTTGTTTCTACACAAATACATATAAATTTTATACTGGCCAAATAATTCTGATATTGTATACAAAATATACCTGAATCTGTACATAACCAGCAATATCATTATTTCTATTAATCAGTTCTGCATATGTCAGGTTAGGCATTGTAGGTGAAGAAAATATATCCCCAGAGTCCTCATTTACCCATTGTTTATTTTACTTCCTTTGATGTCAAATCTTCAAATGTTGTTTCCATGACATGCATGAGTGTCATAGCACCTAAACGGTTTACATGAAGACAATCTTTCCCTAGATGCCTAACTGGGTGGAAATCTAAACCATAAGTACCAAACCAGCAATTCCTATACTCTCTGGCCATCAGCTTCCTGATATTTTCAGTAATAGAGGGTTGATGAGAATTACCTATCATCAGAGAAGGCATTTCAGCAACACCGACTATCACTGAAGGAAGTTTTTCATACACCATATCAGGATCTCTCTGTAATGCCATGAAAAAATACCGGTAAGTTTAAAAACAAACAATCATAAAAAGAGTGTATGCAATCCCCTTAACAAAAACATCCTTTCATTTTTCATCCTTCACCACGTTATCCCTGAAATACTGTTCAATAAAAATAGCTTTGATTTCATTTGGTTATGACTATTAAAAACACTAATTGTTCAAATAATTATTTTCTTGTAAACAAGTGTTTGGGTAAAAAAACATGTTTAGCTAAAATGAAATGACTGGTTTTTTTTCAAAACAAGGTTATCACTCATATTACGGTAACATAAATTTTTGAATTTACAGTATCTTGATTCTTAAGATTACAATTTGTAAATTCCTCCACCTTTAATTGGCATGCAAATCCATGAGATAAAATGCAAATATTCTGCAAAGAACCACATATATAACCATTGCATTCGAAGGGAAAAACTGGTCCAGGGAAATCAACAAGTAAATCTAACTTAAAAGTGATTATTTGGGTCAAAGTATATCATGTCATGCATTCTATATATCAGATCTTCTTATAAGAAATTTCATTAACAAGACTTGTAAATAAATAATTAATATATAAATTTCCAAAATGCTATAAATAACTGACCTCTAACCTCTTATCTATACACGTGCATTGCTGGAGGCAAAACATTATCAGTAACCACATGCTATATAATAAACTTTGTGTATGCATAGCTAGTAAACAAAGAAAAATTCAGCTGTTAATTAGAATTTGTAGTTATTTATTATGGATATAAATACTCAGTTTACTGCTGTACCTATATCTGATTATGTTAAATCCTTTAGTTATGAAGATGCTGTGTTTTATATGCAAAAAATGACAGTAAATGATGTTGTTTTATCAGACCCTTATGGAATAACAAAGAGTAACTGGACAAACAATGTAAATGAATTGCCTGATATATCTTATCCAGACATATATCAATACTTTGTAGAAACATCTTGTTTTTACTCTAGAGCAGAGGTTAAGAATGTTAAATCATTGGACGGGTATCAATATTTTGTTCTGGGACATGTACAGCCTGTGTCATTCTATGATCCTGGAATACAATATTATGTGTATTTGATGGCCGAGGTATTGCCAAGTCAACGACAATCTAACAAGAAGGATTACTACAAAATCTATATTATTGCTCATAAAAATGGAGAAATTCTGAGAGCTCATTGTACATGTATGGCAGGGTATGCACACAATTTTATTATCCTATTAAGTTCTTTCAATATTAATGCCAGATTTTTTTTCATTCTGTGAGAATCATTCATTATATCCTAAAAATCAAAATTAATCTTTTCACTTTTATATCTGAATAAAGTTTGATCATCATGCCAATTTTTCAGCTGGTTTGCGATTATAGTTTTATTTGTCAAATACTTTTATCGTCTAAATTCATGCATGTGACCAACTGTAACTCCCATTTCACAGCTTTAATTATACAGGAATTTTTTTTTGAAATTAATTTCACTACATTTAAAAAAAATCGGCACTCTTTTTACAAGGCAGGAAAAGCATGCAGTCATGCAGCAGCTTTGGCATATAAGATAGATGCATTAAGAAGATCAAAAGAAGAAGAGTCAGCATGTACAAGCTTTCTTTGCTCGTGGAATGACATGTCAAAAAAGAAGGTATTTTTTAATGATTAATTTAAGTTTTTCAAAAAATGTTTTCAGTCCACTGTATATCAGTTAAATATTTAGGCTATTGAAGCACAATTGATTCATTCAATTATTGAGCTTCTGGGGTTTTTTGGTCTTTTTTGTTGATTTAAGTTTCTGGCTATTTATTTTCTCTGGGACCAGCGCTAACTCTAGCTTAGCTTAGGATTGACCATGGATTTATTCTTCAACAAAACATAGTGTCAATATAGAAAAATACGAAGTGATAAATTAGTCTTGGAATTTTTAAGTGATCCTGTTAAATAAATTATAGTTTTGCTATGTTAGAAAATAATGAATGTGTGTGAATATTTTTAAGAGACTCAAATAACAATTTTCCCTATTTTTGTCTAACAGTATGTTGAGATTAAAATTTAAAAGTCATAATATTGTACTTTTAGGCAACACCAGCTACATTGAAAGACATTGACTTCCAGCGTCCCAAGTATGGCAAATCTGCATCAATTCCACAGGCACCTGTAAAGCAACCAGCTAAGCAAAGTGAAAGTATCTTGACGAAAAATGATGTTGATACCATTCGCCGGATTGCCCCAAATGCTGCTCTTTTCACATGTCTTGATTTTAAAAAACAAGTGCAACTTCCCTTTACACCAGTTGAAGTATTTAGCAATTTGGACGGTTTTGAAGAAGGCATAGATTTCATTGAAGCCATGAAGTGCAGTCTTAGCCCAGAGTCTATTAAGCGCCTTGCAAACATGACTGTTAAACAGTCAAAATGTAAACTCTGGAAAAAAATAGAGAGGGTAGAATAACTGGCAGCAAGATGCACAGTGTACACTCTAAGGGATAAGACAAGCCATGAAAATACTGTTAAATCCATTTTAGGGTTGTCACCTGATGTCAAGACTCCTGCAATGGTTTATGGAATCAGAAATGAAGATAGCGCCAGAAAAATGTATACAAAATATCAAAGTGAGTTCCACGATAATTTTCATTGCGAGTTAACAGGATTAATTTTAAATGAAAATTATCCGCATTTAGGTTCATCTCCTGATAGTATCATTGAATGTTTATGTTGCAGAAAGGGTTGCCTTGATATAAAATGCTTAGCAAAGTATAAGGATGGATTACCAGGACCAATACTACCAGATGATCCCCAGTATCATGACCACCT
>JAULBM010319918.1:0-13604 GCA_032357055.1 Geukensia granosissima | reverse complement strand
CTATTGTATTATTTAGCAACACCAGTTTTATCTGTAGGAGATTTAACTGCAGTTCATTCATCAGTACAGGTAAACTGGTAGAGGAGTTGGAGTTCATCTTCAGCAAATGAAGCATGAAATCCGCTGTAAAGGTTCACATTCAATTAACT
Source organism: Geukensia granosissima (assembly GCA_032357055.1). Taxonomy (NCBI): domain Eukaryota; kingdom Metazoa; phylum Mollusca; class Bivalvia; order Mytilida; family Mytilidae; genus Geukensia; species Geukensia granosissima. The sequence goes on along the minus strand of JAULBM010319918.1, from coordinate 13,455 downwards.
TTTCCACAGTCAATGACCGCTCTCCTAACTAAACAAATTGTTACAGCACATGAAAATTTCAACTTGCTATGGAAAAGTGTTACTAAATAACAAACTTTCCCAACTCAAAGTTTACTTGCCATGGCTAACAGGAAATAGGATTCCTAAAACACTGTTTATAATGGTAAACTTTTAGGTGAGAAAGATTTTTCTCCCATTTTCTGTTGTTTTAATGAGGGACGACTGTCAAGCCTATTGTCTGTGTTCATTGACTGTGTAGAAGTTTTCAGAGTTAAAAAAAATGCTTGACTCAAGCGTTAAATTGAACTTGACTATATATGCATCTGCTATATATGCATGATGAGTACAGTCTGAACACAAGTTGGTACATAGGAGCATGTGCAACATTTGGATAAGTAGTAAAATTGTCCATAAAACTCCCATTTCAAGTATTTGTCCTTCATGAATTGTTCAGAAGTTGTTATGAGTTTTTCCAATATCGAATCATGAAGTTTGTACTTTAGTTACACTGTTAGTGACCCAATTTGGTAATAAATCAGGTCAATCAAATAAGCAGTAGTGAAGGAAAAGCCAAGTCTCGAAAAAAATTTTACACAGCAAATAAATTTCCATTAGGTCAATGAAGCATTGTGTAACAAATTTATCCTGACTGAATACTTTTTTGATTTTCTGCTAAGATAAATTTGGCTGCCTTTAGTAGATTAACCCATTATGATTTGTTGTGTACAGATGTCATCAACATAAATTAGAATTTACCTGAAATCAGGATAATTATATATATTTTTAGGGTAATATCAATTCATTAAATTGAGACTGCAAGACTGTGTTAAACAATTCAACATGAGCTATTATATAAGTTTGATTGATTGATTGGTGTTTAATGCCATGGCAGCAGTAGTCCATCTTTATCATGGCTAGAACAAACTTAATAAACTAAAATAACACATGAGCTATAAAAACAGTTGTTAGTTATAAGCATGCAGTACTTTATATTGCAAGGACCCCTACCAATATCAGAGTACATACCACATTATTACGAGTGCTCAGTACAAATTTCAGATTCACTCTAAAATGCATTTCAGAAACAAATTTACATGCAGTTATAATGCCACTAATACCATAATATTATTTTGATAATTAGGGCCTCAAACTGTAGTTTAAACTTTGTCCATTCTTATTTTTTTTTTGTCATCGTTTTCTTATCTTGTGTTTTGGAGGAATGGTTTGAAATTTGATTAACAGCTTGATAATGAAGTGATTCACCTTGCAAGAGATTTTGGTGTCTGACAGCTTCTTTGTGTTTACCAATACTTTATACTTTTAAGTATAACAACAATGTTTTTCATCACTTAAACCATGTCTATGAATGGTTTTTTAATTGATATTTTGTTTGGTTTTAAATCTACTGTAAGGCCATTTCCTGTTTATGGATAATTCAAATTATTTTGGCCATTGTCAAACTAAACTGAACCTATACTTGTTCTAAAGCTTGATAATAATGTATCATGTGAGCTAATTTCAGGAATACTGATTTTCTACTTCCTGTTTACCGGTAAATTGAATTTTTATAGGACATCATGTGTGTTGCCCTAACTTACATTGCAGAAACAAATTTACATGCAGTCATGATGCTGCTACCAGCAGTACATACTTTCAGTTACTCTAAATGTTGATTTTCTGCATATTACAAAATTTATCAATAAAATAATTTAGAACCAATCTGGAAAAATTAATTTCATTTCAGTGAGCATGCTTGCAATTGCAATATTGTTCTGTTAACAGTTCAAACAAATTTGCCATTTAAGCTTATTAATAGTCAAACTTTGGTAGCTTAACAACAGATAATGGCTCAATAAAAATAGTTCAAGTAAGAGGATGGTGTGAAGAATTTGAGATTTAAATATAAAAAAAGAACACCAAAAGGGATGTTCAAATACCAATGGTGCTCAAGGAAAACTTATGAATGTACATTTTCAAGAGCAATTATAAAGTAAAACATTTAATTTTGTAAACTTGTGTTAGGTACAGATGTGTTAACTAATGTTTGAATGTAGAAAACTTAGATATTTTATAAAAAAAGAATAATATAACTGTTAAAACATGTCCAAATAACCATTAAATTACACCATAGGTATTAGACTATAAAAATACCTTTTAAGAAACTAACACATCTTTATGAGAAGATTTAATCTTTATAAGAAGTAGCAATATTGTAATCAATATAAAAGTCACTACTGCAAGAAGATTAAACATCTTGATCATTCGAAGTGTTTCTGTACTACCAAATACCAGAAAACTCAGCCATACTAAATATGAAGCTAAAAACCAAGCAAAAACCATGAGTAAAATGGCTGACAATATCAACCTACCATTAAAGCTTGAAAGGCAAGTTTGGTAGCTGTCTGTATGGCACTACAAATCTGAAAAAACAAATGTTAGACCATGTTTACCAGAATCAATCTCCTTAAAGGTTTTTATTTTAAATGAGGAATCTTATATTACTGTACATAAAGAAGTTGTTGCATTTGCAATGTTTTTATCATTGCAAATAATTTTGCAGGGTGGAAATCACCAGATTTTAAAATTTCCATCTTGATTTTTGTTAGCTGTATTTTATGGCAACATGTAATGGAATCACAGTAATAATTTTTGCAATGTCTTCATAAGTGGCAGATTTACAAGATTAAAATGCATGTTAACAGAAATATTCTTTAAGAAGTTAACTCAATATCATGAATATGAAAAAGCAAAGTACAGTAAGACTCATATTGAACTATTCTTCAGCAAAGATGTTGTGCAGTTTTTACAAAGTACTATATTATATCTAAACCATATCTAAAAAATTCATTAAGTTATTTAAAAAAAAACCTCTGCCATCTTGAAAGATGCACCAAAGTTATAAAATTTGGCAAGTACCTGGTAGGAAATTTCAGGCATGTTTGGTTTCAACTATTAAGTATTTCTCTAGAAGGTTCAAATGTAAATGGACAGATGATGGAGGCAAAGTAATGTCAACAGCTAACATTAACCAAGTTTTGTTTAAAACAATTGTCTTGTTATTGTATTTTACATAGATTAATGTATTTTTATATCAATATTTTAAAGGTCCAAAAGGGAATGTTATCATTCCAAATCCATTCCACTGAATAAATTAAGTAATTGTTTGGTAGAAAGTGACAACTGATACTGTCTAAACATTGATCACAAAACAGCATCAGAAAATGTTATGCTGCGGTCCTACTGTACTGTAGGTCAAAAATAAAATATTGTTTGTTTTCTCAATCCCAGCTTACCCAACAAAACCAACAAAAAACACTGCAACTCAAGTAATGTTTTTGCCTAAACTTAATCACATATATTTTTTTGATTTGCTGCATAAATTTTCCCTACCTGCATATGACATACCTACCCACACCTGGCTTGGCTAGGTTTAGTTAGGGGAAACAAAAATATTTATCAATTTTGCCTAACTATGGTCAAAAGTCAGTTCTTGAACTACCCTTAAAAAACTTGAACTGTCAATTGTACAACTAACTCTTACTTCATATAAATTTCTATAGCAAATTTATATTTTAAGTGTTCATGGTTTAAAGTATTACTTTGAATGAAAATCTTGACTTTTTTTCTTTCTGATTAATTAATTTGCTGCTTTAATAAATGTAGTTTTCTAAAACTTATACAAGCTTACCTCCTCAGCAGATACATTACATTCAAAAACATGACAAGCAAATGAAGGAGTTGGCAAACCAGTCTGTCGATTTCTGGTAATAAAACCAAACAACCTGCAAAATTAACTGAAAAATGAGTATACAAGATTTCTTGGTTTAATTCTAATCTGAAAATTACAGTCACGATAATGTAAATCTAAATGAAACAAAACAAAATCAAGCTTTAATCAAAATACTCATTTTAATTTACAGGTACTACATACAAAAGCTCATTATGCTTTGAGATATTGCTTCTTTTACTCATACCAACAATCATTTTGTGTTTGTCTGCATACTGTGTATCTTCTTCAAGAGTTAAATCTAATACTGCTGGTTTTTAAGGTTTTTTTTTTATGTCATTTCATCCCAACACTGTCCAAGGATAGCAGGAGGGTTGAGCCCTCACAAAAATGTTTAACTCGATCATATACTTTAAGTGCCTGTCCCAAGCCAGGAACCTGTTGTTCAGATGTTTTGTCTTTATGTTTTACTGTTGTATAATTAATTAGGCACTTAATGTCACATTGGAATTATATTTTTAGGGACCTTTTACAGCTTGACTCATGTCCTTTATCATAAGACTTTGAAATAATCTGTATAAAATTTAAACTTTTTGGATGACTTTTCAATATACAATAACCCCACTCCTGTTTATAACTTTATCAATGGAAACATATGCTTCACATTTAAAAGAGGATCCTGTGTAGCAGTTTTAAAGTTGCTCATCTACAATAAAATAATTTACAAACCTCTTATTTTCATTATGTGCTGCCCAAAATGATATGTCTGCTAGTGCAAAAACTGTTCGTACTATACTAGTAGATGGATCTATCAACCTAATTAAGACAAAAATATCAATGTTTTCTACATAAGGATATTGTCAAGTAATAGTAATTTACTCAACATTTATATTGCTGGTAATTTTTGGGAATTATTCCAGACATGATTTTTTTCTGCTTTTTAGGGAAATGCTGCTTTTCAAAAGCATGATTTCCCGTTTTGCATCCTTTATTACAAATAGAACTCAGCTTCCAGAAACCCATTTCTGCTTTATTTCTACATTGGGAAAATAATGTCGGTGTTTCCTTGCTTCTTGTTTATGAACTTGCTACTCGATGTTTTACATAATTCTTAAAGTCTTTCATATTTCAATGCTTGTTTATAAAAATCTTGTTTAAAATTTACAAACTCATTACAAAATCACACAATACAGTGCAGTGACTTTTGTAAATTTTGGAATTGCTATAAATTCATTTTTTGTCCCCACACATGCATGTAGAAATTGCATAATTATTTGACTTTCCCACAACAGTGTTTTTAATAGGTTTTGGAATAGCAGGTAATTTTATTGGAATAGGTGGAAAGAAGGTACATAAACCTGTATATTTTTTGTTGCCCAAAAATGAAATAGCCAGAAAAATTACAGCAATACCTGGCAAAATTTGCAGACTTCTGTAGTCAATTTCACAAAATGTCTTAAGTGTAATTTCTATCATAAAGAGTGAGGTCACAATGCATTTCCTTTAAAGTTTCTACACTTAGGATCAATCTTAGACTTAAGAATTTGGTAAAAACCATTGCAGGCTCTTACTGAAAACACTGCATTATAATATTTTTGCTGCTGACATTGATTTTACTTCTTTGAACATTGCTTCTACTGGAATTCCCCTATAATTGCTGTTTTTACAGACGAACCAAATACTGTTCAAGGCTTGAAATTAAAAGGTTGAACTTTTCATCTGTAGAAAATACTATTGTGGTTGAGCGCTCACCAACCGGTTTAACCCTGCAACATACTAATATGCCTGTCCCAAGCCAGGAACCTGTAGCCCAGTGGTTGTCGTCGTTTTATTAGTCATTTATTGTTATTATTCACCACTTTTGCTTTAGATTGGGTCGATTGTTGTGTTTTATGTATAGTTTCACAATTTGTATTTCAGGGCCTTTTACAGCTTCTGTTATGGTATGGACTCTGGTTCATTGTTGAAGGCCAAAATGGGACCTGTAGAAGTTTAAATTCTACTGTCACCTGGTGGGTGGCTGTCTCATGGACAATCATGCCACATCTCTTATTTTTATATATTACAATGTAAGATTCTCTGTAGGCCTCATCATTTGTACATCATATGTACATTTAACAGGACAAACCTCATATTTTCACTTGATACAACTAATCTTGATTCTGTCATTCTAAACACATTGTGTATTGCTCTAGCTGCCATGATCTGTCTCATTGTTTCTAATACTAGTGGCTCCCCTAAAAATCATATAATAAACAGTTTATCACTTTTATTATTTCTAGCACAGGAGGCTAGACTTCCAACTAAAAGAGGTGATCAGTTTTTATACTTGAACTTCTTAAGAACTGATTGTGTCCTGTCCTGGAATAAAACTTACTATTCCTAGACACTCTATTCTATTCTTCAGCATTCCAACATTTGTTTTTGCTCCTATTAAAATGATATATGTTTACAAGAATACCATAACGAGGTGCTTCACAAGAGCAGCATGATATGACAGTAGCACGTTGACATATTAAAGCTGTAGGTTAGTGACTCAGGTGGTCCAGAAGTGTAAGCAATTCCTGCCTCTTTGAATAGACACCCGCAGCATGGTTCATTTTCCAATCTGTTACTTACATATTGAGAAATCTGACAACAAGTCAGTTCTTTGCACATTTGTTATTAAGAAATACATTCAGACAACAATTTATCACGAATTTTTATTTTAAACTCTTTTAAATACAAAAATCTGAAAGACTTCAAATTTTAAGAGTATTCTGTTGATTTCTATGGAAACTTTTACAGATTCTTGGAACGCTCACCTCGATCTGCTTTGACTTCCATGGAACCTAGAAATCTAACAATAAAGCTTTCTACAAAATGTGCGTCTTCCATTGCTGAGTCTAACGTATCTATAACTTCACCAGTTGACTGGTCAAATGGATTAATTCTTCTGTAAATATCAAACATAAAATTGTTTTGGTGAATTTGCAATGCTGTTAGAGCTAAAGACAATAAAATAATAAAAATTGTATGTTCAAGCATTATGCATTTTGCATGCAATCAGTTGCAAAACATATATACATCCATATATATTAATAATTAAATAACATTTAAAATTAAATGAAAGAAAAACAAGGCACAACAAATTTTTCACCATAACATTCCTAAATTAATTGATGCTAATTGCATTTAATTCTGTTTTATAAATAAGACTCAAAGATAACTAATCCTGCCTCAACAGAGCATATTCTCAATGTTGGAGTTTTTTTTTGGAACATGTAAAATATGGGTTGGAAACAAAAACTATCAATTGTATTCCTATAAAATTTGTGTTAATTTTGTAGAATGAAAGATATGCAAGTTATCTGCAAAAATAAGTATAATTTAACAGTGATTAAAACTGCCCCGAGTTTTTAATTCTCTACAGGAATTTTACATTGTACAATAGGTCATTTGTTTATCCGAGGTGCCGTTTTGCATGAGGTAGCTGGAGCCTAGGTGCAAATATTATTATAGCTATGTTATAATAAGACATTTAACTTTGAAAAATCCTTTATGGTCCATTTGAAATAAATTTTAAGTTGAATACTACTTCCACGAAATATTAAAGCCAACTGGAGTAAATTTGAGGTGTGCAAATTTTCTAATTATTGTAACTAGGTCCAATATCGAGGATCCCTCCAAAAACAAGGATGGCCAGATCTGAAAGTTAAAACTCTGGAGAAAAATTTAAGAGCAGAAAACAGTTTGTAAAAGGCTATGATATGCTGTAATTCATGGACTGCTCATCGGACTAATAAATTTTTTTATATGAAAAAAAAACTAAGGTTGGAACCCAGTTACAACAAAATTAGACTCAAAAACTCCAAATAAGCTTGACATAGAGTATAAAAACAATCTGAAATTCAAGCTTCTTTCTTTTACTAAATTAAATTAAAACTAACTTTGGAGGACCTTGAAGATTAGGTGTAACTTCTCCGATTTCATCATTAGGTGGAACTAGATCAAACTGTATAGGTACATCGGACATGAAAGAATCATTTGGTGTTGGAGTTGGTTTAGGAGCATGCTGTGATCCTAAACTTGCTGAACTGTTGACAAATAAAAACATACAACACAATAATAAAATGCACTCAACAAACATAAAATAGGCATAGAAATGGAGTAAAAATAATCCTTTAGCACTCAGTATAATCAAAGGTTAAATATTAATAAAATTTAAAATTGTTTTTCATTTATTAAAATAAAATAAGCAGTTTGATCAATTTTCATTTTCTTGCCAAATCTTAAAAAAAAAGAATCAACATCTAAAACAATACGGATGTTTGGAATCATTTCTATTCCGTCGACTGGTTTTGCCTTTTTCATGTCATTATGTTGAAATGTTAGGCAGACAGCTTCCAGTGCATGTGTCAGTTACGTCATATTTGCCAGTAAAACGTCAAAGAAATCCTTTTGTAACTTAAGAATTAAGAAAATCATTCAGTTAACGTATTTCAAAAACTGTAAGTTCAGCGACGTGTAAACATCACATGTCGAAATAAAATAAAATATGGATTATAGTTGCCAGGCAAAGAATCGGAAGTGAGATGCCTTACATTCCAGCAAAGTCACGTGGTCTGGGAGACAAAAATTCCGAAATGTTGACAGAATTGAAATGATTCAAAACAACCGTATTATAATATTTTCTCAACAACCTTACTCTACTATTCAGAAAAATGGACAAAATCTATGGTTTTCTTCTTCATAATTTCAAAATTGTACAACTAAGTACTACACAATTTATTTTGTATATGACCTGCATCATATCATATCCTATTTCTAAAATTAAGAGGTCAAATTTTTAATACAATTTTTTAGTTACACCTAAGAATGTTTGTAAGGATTATTTTTACTTTCACAAACATGCATATATGTAACACTCAAACACTAATCAAACATCAATATTAAGAAATATTAGTGCAATCTCTATATTTCAGAGGTTCGAAAGGTCTAACACAATTAATGACACATTTCCTACACTTACTAACCCAGTCATATCTTACAGAACCAATGAAATGTTAACATTTCAAATAAATTTGGGAAAAAAAGAGCCTTCCATGATACCCCTTTCATTTTATTGGTCTTTCATCAAAGGTTTTTTTTTCAGAGAAGTCAACTCCTTACACCAAGAAACATATTATAGTCTGTGATCCAAATATCCAGTCCAAAGAGAAACAATGTTTCCTGAACCAAATTAGTTTTACTGAATTTATATTTAATAATTGCTGGTATTTACTGCAAATGTCAGGTTGTTATATATAACCTTCTACTTGTATTTTTATATATTATTAATCCTGTTGGTATGAAATAGAAAGTTTTTTTTGTAAGTTTTAAAATTCTTTAGTAAAAACATGGGTGACAGTGTTGAAAACAATTTAAGCATAGAATTGTACCTATTTACACTGGCCATGTCCGGACTACTACCCCCTGATTCTTTGGTACTACTGGCTGTACTGGATGTTCTCTCCTGTAACACAGTTTACAACAATACAGTGGACACTCTTTACAACAGAATATTCATTCTGACAAGTTCAGCAATTTAAGTTAAATGTCAAGATTTAATGCAAACAAACAGTGTGGTTATATTTTTCTCTAATGAGCAGAGAAAATTATAATTCAATAATTGTTCCGTCCTCGTAAAGTTTTACCATTACATTTCTTTTGTTTGAAAGACTATTGCATGCTGCTTGACAACAGGCAAGCAATATCTATGCCAAACTAGTATTTCAAAGAGGCATAAAAAATCATCTTTGTGGGAGAAGTCACAACTATTTTTAAATAATTATTAAACTGTAATCATTCTGTCTTCAAGTACTTTTAAAATCTTCTACAAGAGGTAGATAATCCTCCCAATCAGATTGTTTGTGTGTTTGTTTGGGGTTTAACAACACTTACAGTCATATCTGGGAGGTCCATTTTTCTGGTGATGGAAGATGGAGTACCTAGAGACCACAGACCTTGAGCACATATCTGACAAACCTTATCAATTGCCATATGAGTCGACACAGCCTTTTTTGTATGTTACAAAGTCATGCACAAACTCACGCTGTACAGGTAAGTTTAAATCAACTACCTAGACCACTTGGCCACCCAGGCCCCCTCCTCCCAATTTGAAGAATCATACATACCTTAACAGACTGCTGCTTTGGAGTGGACCGTGATTTAACATAACCACTTTCCCTTACAATATTGTTGATGGTACATATCCACTACAATGAAGTTAATTAACATAAAAATACAATTTTCCCTCAAAATTGTGAGGTGATAATACCTTCTAATTTCCATGTTTTTTTTCTTGATAGATTATATCAAAGTTATTCATATTTGAATTTCTGTGTCTTGTTGTATAATCTATATAATCTATAAACTTTTCCACAGCATAAGTCATATTGCCAAACAGTTACCCAAAAGAAGCATTTCTAGATGTTTCTAAACCTTGTACAAATAAAAGACAAAGCTTGATCCACTTCAATTCAAAAGATATTAAATTTATTATATGTTTGCCTCACAATGTTATTTCAAAATTACTGTTTAAGCATAAAGCCCCAGAATTATCAAGTATAAAGATCTTGAACATTTTTGTAAATATCTGATAATTTTACTAGATTTTTATAAGAAATTTTATAGTGCTTATGCCAATGTGACCCAACAGTATTGCTTTGAACTTTTAAATTGCATGTCACTTCTGTCCTATATAGGTTATAAATTTCCTGGCTAATGTTGGCAGAGGTAATGAAAAATGACAAAATATTCAGAAAAAATTGTCATTTATCATGTTTTTTTTTTGCAGAATTTCATCTTCTTAAATGTTTCTATCAATTATATAAACCTCAATCAAAAGAAATTTCCATCACTTTTTCGGAAACTGAAAATTTTGCATACATTGACAACACATGTGAATTACAATGAAAAACTGTCACACATGAGAATATGATTATTTCTGGATATCAGGATGAAACTGAGTAAATAATTGAAAGGCTTTTCTTTGTGGCACTTTAATAAAGCACTCATCTCACCTGCAAAAATTCTAAATGCAAAAACCGTACACTTTTGAGGGAACTCAAGACACCTTGCTATGAAGTAATTGAATGAACTTCTTTTATTCATTTACTAATATGTATTATATAGTTATATAAGTTTTTTGAAGATTTCACCTCAATGTGACCTCAACCCTTACCCCCCCCCCCCCCACCCACTAAAAACTACCATTTATTGAATTTAATTAATGCCACAGACATTTATTTATATAAATTTGATATGTCAATAAAACAACACCCATGAAACTACAAATTGGTTGATGCATGTACCATATTTAAAAGTTGTGTTTGATTCATTCTTACCTCATCCCTTTCTCTTTCATTTTCAGCTTGTAATACAACAGACCTGTACAAAAATTATTGATCACTATTATGTTAGTTATCTATGGCATAATATTACCATATGGAAAAGCCCTGATTCTTTTGTAATATAGTAAAAGTAAACAAATCTGAAAGTAAGGATGAGTATCCTAATGAAAAATTGTATCGTGATATATTGATACAATACCACTGATATGTATCGATATGTATCAACTTTTCATTTCCTGCCTTTCATTCTTTTCCTTTTCAATTGTTTTGTATGGTAATTCTTAAAATATTGTGCTATGAGACAGAAATCTGTATCTTTATGTATTAAAATATGTTATTTGGCCATATTTTTTTATTTCTTCATTTCAAGGGTCTAGCTGTTAAACTTTTCAAATATATATTGTACTGGAAAATGTGAGTATGCAAGATTTCGTACTGGGTTTGTTAAAAAATACCGTGATATACTGGTATATCATTACACCCCTATCAGAAAGGGTCCATTGGAAGTTGAAAATCTCAAGAGTTCTGTTCAAATAATCATGGTTTAAAAACTGTTAAGTTAGGAATAAGTTCTATGTAAAGGGTCACAAACTTATGAAACTTTGTTATGTTTGTGTGAACCTCTTTTAAAAGTCTAATGTAAGCATTTAATTAATTTTGACCTGTTTCAATTGGATGCTTAGAGAGCTTTGAAATAATGGAATATTATAAACACATTACTGATTTCAAGAGTTATCTCCCTTTACCATGTCTACCACCTTAAAGGACTGGCCCAGTATCAAGATTTCAAAAAATAAAAGAACATTGAATGACCTTGGAGGTTTAAGCCTTTTGAGTTGAACCAAAGAGGTTCTACATTATACAGAGATGTTAACATAATGCCTACAGCCCCTTAAAAACACAATTTCCAGGTAACTGTATTCTTCAAACTACAACTTTTTTTACAAAAGGCTATACAGTATCTTACCATCTCATTAACTGTTGTTTCATTCTAAAAGATTTTGAACAACAAATTGGTCAAAGCTTTTGCTTGGGCTGGGTAAGTAACTCTATATCAAAACACTGCAAATGTTAATATTTGTTTACATTAACTTCTGAGATATTAAAATATGATTTAAGAACATTTTGTTAAGAAAATCAGTTTTCAATGTCAATTTCTATACATGAAATGTTTAAAATACTTGCTTTCTAAGTTTTGGTGATGATACATGGAAAACATATCTTCTATCATCTGCTTCATATGGTTCAGCTAAAACTCCTGGCTCGTTTAAATCTAGTGACAAACTACCAGCTAACTGTAAAATGGTAAAAAATACAAAAATTTAAAGATACTGGTACATAACACTATGAAATGTATGAGCTTGATGAAGTGTGTTAAATGGAATCCGAAGCAGTATTACAGTATTTGAGGCTAATTTGGATGGCACAATTCATTTCAAACCATTAAGAGGCTTTTTGTAACATAGGTCTGTTTGGCCTAGACCTCTAGTGGTAGCATCTCCAATTAGATCCAATTCACTCAAAAAAGTAGGCTCTTTGTACTATTTGAAAGAAACAGAAATCTATCACACCTTTAGCCATGAATGGATGCAGTTCATGCATTTTAAACTTAATATTTGCCCTGAAAATGTGGTCTTATAACTTTAAGGTAAAAACATAACCAATCCAACATTGTGACAGTTTTTGGTTAAGAAAAAATAAAGCACTATTGAATGATTAATTCCAGTGGCAATTATTCATGCATATTCAGGACCATAGCATCTTCATGAGTGATGATGAATGAACCCTGCTTTGTACTAGACTGACAAACTGATCCAGAAATTTAAATGTGCCAGCCCATGAAAGCAACAGTGCATATGAAGACATGTTAATTTACCCAGATAAATTATTTTGATTTAGGACCAACAAGTCTTTGCTCTTACCCCTAAAGACCACATGCTTAGCAGAGAAGCAAATATCAGTTTTAATGAATATGGGTTGACCCAGCCAGGGATGGAACCCAGGACCTTTGCCACTCTAGGCTAACCATTGCACCACTGTGGCAATCAAAAAGTGTATTTTAAATCAATCAAAATTTTATAATTTTTTGGTATAATGTAAAAAACATTAAAAAATGCCCATAAATGAAGATTGTTCTCATATTCTATTAATGTTTCCAGGACCAAAAACCGTCCTTAAAGTGAATGTTTTGAATGAATGTGCTTCCCAAGCGCAGCCTGATACGACCACAGCATATTGAAATGTAAAAGGAAACAAAAGACCCTTTGGGTAAGTGTGTACACAGTATTTTGTTGGACACAATAATGTGCTGGACACAGTAATGAGTTGGACACAGTATAGAGCTGGACACAGTAA